>JAQMYG010000016.1:19883912-19899239 GCA_030014215.1 Clariallabes teugelsi
AAAAAAAAAAAAAAAGGATGAGAATGTTTAGACATTCAGATGTGTCTCCAGTCTGCAGGAATAAACCCAAAACATTCCCTGCCTTTTGTTCAACAAGTCAGTTGGAATTCCTCCTTTGTGACCTCATATAAGATTATAAGATGAACTCCTCCCCCCGCTTGTTGCTCAGCTCTGCTGTTCTCCAGAGGGGCGTGGCTCAGCAGGTGGTCATGGAGTAATCTGAGCATTACCTGAGGGAGTTTCGAGACATTGTTACAGAAATAGTAAAATACGGAACCTTTAATACGAGTCCTGATTAATCCAGTCGAAAGCAAACAGCGCTAAGTGCAGTTCCAAGTGAACTGTATGGAATGTGTCTTGCTGTAAGGCGATCGCTCGGACCACATCTAAAGCGCGAACATGTCACGATGCGTCCCGGACTCCAACAAAGGACCTTGAATAAATCAATCAAGGGTCGTTGGAGGGAACGTTCTAGTTATACTTGCTGTATAATAAAAATGTTTTTTTTCCTTTTTGTCTCATGTGTAGGTTGCGTGTTTGATCAGAGTCCCGACAGAAGTGGTGAAGCAGAGAACTCAGGCCTCTCCCTCGCTCCACACACACCATGTCCTGCTAGCCACTCTGCGTGAGGAGGTATAAATACACACACACAAGCACACACACACACTTCATTTCTTCCCGGAAACCTACAGAATAACTGTCATATAGAGTTAAAGGCAAATTGAGAGGCGGATGATGATGTACCTACATGATGTATACAGTCATATGGAAAGATTTGCAGCTTTCCTATTTTTTAAAATAATTTTCTCTTTTATGTTTTTTAAATGCATCTTGTGTGCAGGGAGTCCGGGGACTCTACAGGGGATTTGGCAGTACAGTTCTCCGAGAGGTGAGACCGTCCATTCACAAAAAAAAGCAAAAAACACATACGACTAATGTTCACTTATCACACCAGCCACTTTCCTTATATGGTCAGTGTTTCCTGGTCAGCTCACGATGGATTGGAGAATTGGATGAGGGATTATCGAATGTATTGGTGGATGGAGTAGAGGATTTTTGGGTGGATGTGGGGTTTGGTGGGTGGACAAGAGGGTTGGTTGATGGAATAGAAAATGGACTAGAGGATTGGTGAAGGGATTTGTGGATAAACTAGTGGATTGATGGATGGATTGGTGGATGAATTGGAGTATAAAGGATGGAATTTGAGGGACTGGAGAATGTATTATGTAATTTATTGACATTATAATTGGGCGTTTGGTGGGAAGTTTTGGTGGATTGGTGGATAGATTAAAGGATGGATTCAAATATGAAGTAAAGGAGGGCTTGGATAATTGGTGATTGGAGGAGAGAATTGGTAGGTGGATGGGGGTTGGTGGAACGCATGGGATTAGAGAATGCATTTGAGGATTGGTGATGAGATTTGTGGGTAAACTGATGCATTGGTGGATGAGTTGGAGGATGGATTGAACGATGGATAAGGCGGTTGGTGGGTGAATTGGAGGGTTGTTTGGTGGATAGAAGGGTTGGTCGATGGATTAAAGGGTTGATGGGTTTGCTTATACTGGTGGAGGGTTTTTGCGGATCCCATTTAAAACGAAATTACTTTCGTAACACCAACTGTGTTAAAAACATCGCATTAGTGGGTGAGAGCACGTTTTTTAAAACAGTATCATTTTGCTGAAAACTATTAACTTCTACTATTTATTAAGAACATTCTGTATATTATCATTTGAAGTAGTTGAGGATTTAAATATGAGTGTCACTTAAAAGATCTTTCAGTGGTTAGCTAAAAGAGGACGACATACAGTAATTACATGCATTTGAATGTTATTTTTAAAAAATGTATGATGTGATCATTTTTTCATCATGTTTTTCTGGGCTGGCTGAAAAACTAGACGGAACATTCCAGGAAAAAAAAACTTAATTCCTGTTAGCTGCTTGTATGATTCTAAGATAATTGACATCATGGGAGAGAAAACAAACTCCATAAAACTTCACACACACACACACACACACACACACACACACACACACACAGATTCCTAGTTTCAACAGTTTATTAGTTATTTGTGGCCTTTTGGCGTTTAGAAAGTACTAAATTAGAGTTTTATGTCTCGGAGTATTGATTGATCTGCTCATGTGGGAATTACACACAGAATTTATTTTTCCCGAATCTAAGCTCTTGGTTTTTTTCCCCCTCTGCTCATCTTGTATCAGAAATGTGTCTAATTAATTAGAAATTAGACAAAGAAGGGCCGAGAGGTGAAATTAAGCGGCGCCGTGATGAGGCCTCGCTCTGATATAGATCGCTCGTCCTCTCGCTCCTGCTGGTGCTCACCGCCTCTTTCTTTTTGCCCTTTGTTGAATCCTGGTGTGCTGTGTGATAGCGCTTTAAAGCAGGCTGACAGAGAGATACACTTTTTCATTCACTTTCAGATGTGTGTATAAAAGAGAGAGAGAGAGAGATTGGACTTTGTTGTTCCTTCATGCCACAGGTTTCAGTAACCAGAATAAAAGGAAAACTTTTGGTCCAGATGAAGGTGACACTATTTTGCGTGCGTGCGTGTGTGTGTGTGTGTGTGTGTGTGCGGGCGTGTGTGTGTGTATACACTCCCACACCGCCGGGTGATCCTGTACCTATTTTCCGCCTCACTTAACCCACAATATTCCATCTGGACATGCCGTTTGGGGCGAGGGACGGCACGGCTGTGTGATTTCTCTGGAGCTTTCAGAATAAATGAATACATTTGGATAGCAGGAAAACGATTTCCCAGCATGCCACGGGCTCGAGTGAGACGCCGTTGGGATCGGCCTGGCGATGGGCAACGCCGTGTGTCACAGAGCTCATTTGTTTCCTCCGCTCTCGTTACGTGCACCGGGGCTGCGGCCCTGTCAGGATAAGTTTGTTTAATCTGAACGTCTTTAATTAGAGTAGCTTTCATTTGGGTAATTAATCAGAGGCTTCATTCCGCATCCATGAAGTAACCCTGGGATCCATATGTAGACTGAGATTTGGATACACAAATGGACCACATACTTGAAGTGTTTGTTTTTTGGTGATGTTTTCCTAAAGTTATGTGCTAGTAATCAGTAGTGATGACCACAGCTGGGGTTCATGGACGGATGGGTGGATGGATGGGTGGATGGATGGGTGGACTAAGACTGGGATGGATAGATAGATGGACTGTGACAGATATTGGTGGATGGATTGATGGATCTACTGCGTCAAGGATGGGTAGATGGATGGATGGTTGGACTGTGTAAGGGATAGCCGGATAGATTGACTGACAGGGATGGATAGATGGTTAGATGGATGGATGGACGGACTTTGACGGGGCGGATGGATTGCGACAGGATGGGAGCAATGTGTAGATATCTTGATGGAGTGATGGACCAGAGTTTGACCAGATGGACGAATGGATTGAGGCTTGAATAGCTAGACTGCTGCAGGGATGGGTGGATGGATGGAGTGCAACATGTATGGGTGGATGAATAGATAGATAGTCTGTTCCTGGCATGGATGGATGGATGGATGGCAGGACTGCAACAGGATAGGGTGGGTGGATGGATGGATGGATGGATGGACTGTGCAAGGGATGGATGGTGGGTGGGTGGAAGGATGGATGGATGGACTGCAACAGGTATAGGTGGATGGATGGATGGATGGATGGATTGTGACAGGATAGGAGCAATGTGTAGATATCTTGATGGAGTGATGGACCAGAGTTTGGACAGATGGACGAATGGATTGAGGCTTGAATAGCTGCAGGGATGGGTGCATGGATGGAGTGCAACATGTATGGGTGGATGGATAGATAGATAGTCTGTTCCAGGCATGAATGGATGGACTGTGAGAGGGATGGATGGATGGATGGATGGATGGACTGTTTATAGGGATAGATGGATAGATGTACTTTGACAGGAATGGATGGATGGATGGATGGATGGATGGACTTCACCAGGTATGGGTGGATGAATCGATAGTTAGACTTTGCCAGGGATTGATGGATGGATGGATAAATTGATAGATGGACTGTGAAAGGGATGGGTGGTGGATGAATGGATGGATGGATGGATCGCAACAGGTATGGGTGGATGGGTGGAGTATGATGGGGAGAGATAGATGCACCGTGACAGGATAGGAGCAATGTGTAAATATGCTGAAGGAGTGATGGACCAGATGGATGAATGGATTGAGGGATGAATAGCTGGACTGCTGCAGGGAGGGATGGGTGGGTGGAATATGTATATGTTAATATATTTTGGTAATTGTTGAAAGGACTGATGAAAGGATGAAACTAGAGTTTGGATTGATGGGGTGAAGTTGGAATAAACAGGTCAGATTTCTGGACTACTGCTAAGTTTGGATAATTAAATGTAGTGCAGTTAAATAATAAATAAAGATTGAGTGATTATCCTGAATAGTGGCTTTGAGCAATATGGTTGAGCGTTAGCAGTGCAGTATAAATATCTGCACCCGCACTATCTGAAGGACGTTCAGTTTCGTATCGTGCCACTAGAGGGCAGAATAAGATCAACACTGAGAGTGGAGTAGGATCAGCCTGAAAAGTCCTCTGGATTAGAAGCGTCTTTTAACAATAAAGCTTTAATTAATGTAATGGGTCAACAGGAGGCGATTCCTGATTGGAATGCTAATTACAAGTGAACCACTGAACTTGGTTTTCTTTGCTGTTTTGAAAAGTGAACTGCTTGAAGCTTTGGGTAAAGGAGAAAAGCTTTCTTTAGATGTAATCAATCTGAGCGTCGGACAAAAGGAGAAACGATATCAGAGCTGCGGCGTTCGGGGGGGGAAAGTCGGCGATGATTAATAAGCAGTCAGCTTGACCTGATCTCTTCGTACCTGCGCGAGTGAGGAAGGCTTTTCCCCCCATGGCCATGTCCTCGAAACGATCGTGTGGTAGGAGAAGAAGGGAGGGTGAGGGAATGAGAGAACGAGGAGAGGAGACGAGACGAGAGCAGATGAGAGGAGAGGAGCTGAGCTGGCAGCAGTAACACTTGAAGAATGTTGTTATGAAACACCTCAGCCTGGAGCGCTTATCCTGCCAGAAATGATCCTGAACCACCATCCAAAACCCCACACACTCGTACATGAATCGCTCATGATTACACCGCTGGCTTACGCAGTGCTGCTTCTGACACGACCGAAACGTGATACTTTGGCTTATCGTTCATTTCTATTTGTTTAACTTTTTTTTCATAGTCTCCTGTATTAACTCAGTTAAAGGAGTAGTTTGCATTGAGCCTTTTTTCAGGGTCAGAAAGGAAACAAAAGTCTAACAAGCTCGATTTCACAGTGATTATATAATAAAGGTCTGTAACCATTTTTAAAGGGGCAGTTTGTATGGAAAAGTGGTAGAGCTCATCAGCGATGGGGGCGGAGTCTATTTCAGGGCCTGAAAATGTAAATAGATAAAAAATAATATCTAATGAGACTCGTAGTACTGGTTTAACTCAAATGATTCAGGTCTGTAATAAATTTTAAAGCAGCAGTTTGTAAAGTCATCACAAGTGAAGCCTGAAAATAATAATAAATCTATAGAAACTCGTAGCACTATTGTTGTGCACAATTCAGTTTTTAGTCTTGTTTAGATGTCTAGATGGATCTCCAGGGTATATGTGTAAAAAAACAACAAAAAAAAACCCATGAAAAAACATTCTCTTTTTTCTTTGTTTTTTAATGTTTTTGTATTGGAAGAGGCTTCAATGAGGCAGCTCGAGTTTTAATTAATTAATTAATTAATTATTTTCCCCCCACCCTTTTGTGACCTCATATAAGAACAGCCCCTCCCCCGGGTTTCTTGCTCAGCTCTGCTGTTCCCTGGATGGGCGTGGCTCAGGAGTAGCTCATTTACATAGACACTGAAGCAGCACGTTTGGAGGAGGAGTGAAATAAAGGTCGCCTTTAGTTGCCGCTAACTTTTGCCTAGAAAGTTAGCGGAGATGTGAGAGACACTAAGGTGAGAATTCTTGTATATAAATTCTGTATAATCCATTTAATCCGCGCCGTTTACCCCCATGTGCGATAAGTTGGGTACAAGTTGAGTCGTGGTGTTTAATTTAGTTGTGTATGTGGCGATGCAGATTTTCACGTAAACTCTCAGCTGTACAGAGATGAGCTCCCGTCCTCCGTCCTCCGTCCCCCCGATGGCTAGTTGACCCTCAGGCCAGGTCACTCCGGGGGTTAACGCCCATCCGAGAGCAATTGCCCTGAATTGCCTTCATGTTTGTTCACCTGCAGGTTGAATTTTTTTTTTCTTTTTTTTTTCCACAGCCCACTGTGCAGTAAACAGGTGGAAGTGTGTGTGTGCGTGGAAAACAGACTCTTGAGTGTTTCATCTGGTCATGGTTAAGTACTAACACCTGATGAACACACGGGCTTAACGTCAGCACGAAGGAAAAGTTGACATGATAAAGGAGTTTTGACCATTTAAAAGAGGTTATATTAGCATAATGAAGCTTTGAAGGTTTGGAGTTCTCAACTTCAAGGCAAATCACAAAAAAATACCGTTTATGTTAATGTGCTCATGCGTTAACAGTTTTTTTTCTCAGCTGATGAGGGAAAGACAAGGACGGTAGTGCTAAGAGGAACTGACTTGTCACTGTGTAACTTTAAATCTTTAAATCTCTTTAAATCTCAAAAACTTAAAAAACGGCTGAGAGTCTCATCAGTCCCAGTTTGACCCGAACACCCCTTGTGTAATACAGTATATGAATGTATGATTAAAACAGCACAACAAGGCATTTCTGATTTTCTAATGTCCAGCAGAAGAAGGAAAGTACACCAGGGTTAAGTACATTTCTTTTAATTTTTTTTCCCGATCTTGAGGATCTTTTATGTTCTTTTTTTTGTTCTCTCTTATTGTATTTCTTTAATTATAAGTCCATCTGTTTCGATTTATATACACTGTACAGTTGCTGTGCATTAACCGCACTTCTTCCTTTCCAACAACAGTATGGTGCACATATGTCTTTACATTCGTGTGTGTGTGTGTGTGTGTGTGTGTGTTTTTGCAGTGACCCATCCTGTCCCCTGTTTATCTTCTCTCTTCTGGCTGGTTGGCTGATAGTGCAGCCATGTTTTCTTATTTTTTTTCTTTTTCTCTACACGCGTGTTATACGAGCGAAAAGTTTACACTGCGTGTGGAGGCGTGACCGGGTCGCCCTTGTCCCCAGCTGTAACTGTAAACTGTAAACATGAAGAAGTACCGCTATACGATGAAATAGAAACGTCAATTTAAAAACAAATACTTTTTATCATCAGACAACTTTATAGAGTTTTATTATTACGATCGCCACGATCTGATTCAGTTCATTTTGCTATTCTGTAAAATCGCGATTTTAGAAACGTCCAGAATCGATATTAAGATTTTTTTTCTGGTTTTGTAAAAATCCTAAACAAATTTAAAACATAAATAATTTGCTCCTACAACACAGGATGCTGTACTGTGTGAACAGTTTAGAGTGCACCACCTGCAGGATAAAAGAGGAACTGCAAGATTTTACCGCTTAAAATGCAAACATACAGTATATGAATAAAAAATGTAGGAGTCCCCCCTAATCTTTACTAGATATTCTAGTTTCTGTGCTTTTTTTTTTTGTTGCTGCTACACACACACATATATATTTAACTATGTACAGGTGGAGTGATTATCGTGTTAGCTAGTTAGAAAATTCAGAAGCCTGGGGTTAGCTCTACTTAAGCTTTCATCAGAGAATTTATTTAGACGAGTTATCGGCATTTTATTCGAGTTACCTCGTTATTCGGGTCGATTCTGATTTTTTCTTTTTTCTTTTTTTCAGGGTGTGAACTAGTCGATAGACCCCACCCCCCAACAGCCCCCCCTCCCTCTCTCTCTCCACCGTCTTCTTCTTCTTCACTGACTTATGTATTTTCTTCATTCATCGCTCCGATAACAAATGAGCGTGAGTCTTTTAGCAGATTCCATCCATTACCGCGTCCAGACATCGGCACAGTCTCTAAATCTGCACCAGGTCTTTAGAGAGACACAATAACTTTACTATAATTGCCAGCAAGGAAGAGAAATGGATGAAAGAGCGGGTGGGTGATGGACGATATTCTGTGTGTGTGTGTGTGTGTGTGTGTGTGTGTGTGTGTGTGTGTGTGAAGGTAATGGATAGATAGGAATGCTTTTGTAGAAATGTGTTTCCAAAAGCTTTAATCAGACAAAATGGTGTGTGTGTGTGTGTGTGTGTGTGAGAGAGAGAGAGGGAATGATTGATACCTAGACAACCCTTTGTTTGCTATTTGTTGGTGTTTATGTGCATATGTAAGTGATAACTAAAAAAAGAACAATAGACCAAGCAGCAAAGTTTTGCCAAAGTTTAAAGCAGTCAAGATGTGTGTGTGTGTGTGTGTGTGTGTGTGTGTGTGTGTGTATGCGAATGCACGTGTATATACGTGTGTATGTGTGTTTGTGCGAATTCCACGAACACTTTGAGGGGTTGTTCTTGTTGTACTCTCAGCCCTCTCAGAGGGACTAGCTTTGGCAGGTCTGCTGGTGTGTGTTCTGTACAGCATCAGAGCTCCACGCTCACACTCTGGACTGACCCAGACATTGGACATGTACCTATGCGAGCCTAAAGCCTGGTTATGGAATGTATGCACACACACACTGGATTTATAATGCCGACTGTGGAAGTGGTTAATCCAGTCACTTTACAGCTCAACCCTGCAGCGTGGACTTGCTCAAAGTTCTCTGTCTTAACTAACAATCGCATCACTTTCCTATAAAGTGATAGATTTTTGAGTTATCTGGAACACAAGGGAGGGAATTGCCCTTAGTTACCAGGTTACCTTTTATCATAATTGATTTTTTGGGATTTTCTCCCTAATTTAGTCGTGTCCAATTCCTCCCCGTCACTAGGGGGCTCCCACATTGACTACTACTACTCAGTCGGGAGAGCCGCAGACTATCACATGTTTGCTCCGAACTGCCTGCTCCCGCACCGTTGGTAGCGGCGTAACACACTCTGAGGACAGCGCTATCCGCTCCTTCCGCTTGCATGAGCTCACAGACGCCCCTGATTGGCTGGAGAGCCGTGATTAATGTGGGAGCATCAAGTACCTCCTTTCTGAGAGAGCTTGGCCTATCAGGCCGCGAGAGGCCAATCCGGCTGCGAGAGGATACAGCATCACCCGGGAATCGAACTCGCGATCTCCGGATGATAGGGCGAGCACTTTACCACTGCGCCACTCGGAGGCCTTACCAGGTTACCTTTTACCCCCTCAAGTCTCAAACATTGAAGGGATTGAGCGATATACCGCTGTATACACAATACGGACAAAAGTATTCGGCCAAACCTGCACTGACATTGTATCCAAATACATACTGTATACCTCAATATGTAGTCGGTCTGCCTTTTGCAGCGGTAACAGCTTCCACTCTTTTTGGAAGGCCGTCCACAAGATGTTGGAGATGTTTCTGTGGGAATTCGCGGGAATTCATTCAATCTGTAGAGCATTTATGAGATCAGACACTGATGGTGGACGAGAAGGCCTGGCTCGCAATCTCCGTTCCAGTTTATCCTAAAGGTGCTCAATGGGATTGAGGTCAGGGCTCTGTGTTCGGACCGTTTAAGTTCTTCCACAACGAACTTATCAAACCATAGTCCTTGCTTTGTGCAGCATAGCATTGTCCAAGATGTCTTGGTGTGCTAAAGCATTAAGATTGCCCTGATTGATTGATTGAAACAATTCAGTCAATCAAAGTATCTAGTATTTGACTAAATACTTTTGTCCATTTAGCGTAGGTTTAGGTTTTAGAACCACTCCTCCTGATTGGGATGCATTTGATGGATTCTTCTTTCCCGTGTTAGTGAGAGAAGAAATTAATCTGATTGAGACAACGTGCTGTCTTGCATAAAGTTATAACAATGGAGAAAACAGCTTAAAGTTAAAAAAAAAAAAAAAGTTGGTTTCTTTTAGCAAAAATTCCCTTATGATATTGGACGAATATTTGAAGTAGGTGAGGTTGTTGACTTCAGGAAGCAATGACACAAATGTAGGGCTGTTAAAACCATATGTGTTTATACTGGTAACATGTGGTACTAGTGGTATACAAAAAAAAAATCAAACCATGTGGATCACGCAGTGGCCAAAAGTATTAAAACAACATATGCCATGTATTATATTGCAGGTCTCGCTGTGCACAAAACAGACGATGGCGCTACTGAGTTCACACCAATCTGCCTGAAGAGTTGTGCCAATTTGAATCAGCTCGTTTAGGGGAACAGATATGTGTGGCAGGACTTTTACCTGTCCAGTGACTAAAACTCACTGGAAATTCTCAACTAAATTGCGTACTTCCTTGACAACTTTCCGTGCATGATCTTCAAGATGAAATCAAGCAGGGACGGATTGAGCGAGTGACCAATCCAAGTCTGCAGAATCTTCTCGTCCAGCCAGATCCAGCAGGCTTTGAAAAATTTCATACTCAATATTCTTTGCTGTAAAGTGATTTTATTGCATAAAATAACACATAATTTTTTATCATCTTGTTATTAAAACATTAAATTTTGTCTCAGTGCTTTTGGCCACTCCTGTACAAGTAGCCGACTTGGCCGCGGTACCTTATAAAAAACACTGTGTGATCTCTTATACAGTTTCTATTTTGGAAAAAAAAAATGACCCTGAACATCCTGAACGTCTTTAAATGGAAAATGACAAAAATTCTGTCAGTTGAAGCGACGCACCTGTGCAAACATTCGAGCGAGCAATTACGTGTCAAGTTTCCAACGATGATGTGTCATAAGTGCTTGATTTTCTTCACACCCCTGCGTCTTGGAGGATTTTAAGAACTTGCTTACTAATGCGTCTGAAATGTGGACAAGAGAACTTTTTTTGTTTAAAAAGTACCTCCAAGATTCAATACAGCATGAAAAAAAAAAAAAAGTAATTTCCTGTATACAGCTACTATACAAGAAGTCGCCGGCTGGCCTCAGATCAGATGTCCGGACTGTAAACGCCAGAGCCGTCTGGGTCGTGAGGACAGAGCTGTAATTCATTCCCATGGCCCGGTGACGTGCGTTACAAAGACGGATCTTATGCCAAGTCTCAGGCCGCTCAATGACTCTGTTGATTGTTGTTTTGTTTTGCCTTTTTTTTTTTTCCTTTTCTGTTTGTCTTGGCTTGCAGACGGAGCCCTGAGCACGACCCTAACTTTTATGCTTCGGTGTTCGCCTCAGCAGATTATGTCATGAGCTACAACCCAAACATGGATACGACGTTATAAACCACCAGCGATCCCAAATTTCCCATTCTGGCCACAACCGAGGTCAGGCATATCTGCTAAGAAGATTGTGTTGTAGATGAAACCTCGATGTTGCCAAGTTATGTTTTTTTTTTCCTTCTGATTTTACTGGAACGGCGTGTCGGTTCAGGAACCGAGACCTTGCGGTTCCTAATTAGGATCCTTTGCAAGGTTGGAGTGATGTTGCTTCCCACAATTTTCTGCATGTTTGCCGCAGTTGGAGCACAAAAGCTTCCCGACTCACCCCCCAGCATGTGTTTCTAATAAGAGAGAAGCTCAGAGAGAGAGAGAGAGGCAGAAGAAGAGAAAGGGAGAGAAAGCGATAGAAGTGGGATCGGGATGGGGATGGGGAGGTGGGGTGGTGTCTCAGCTGCCTTGCAGACCTGTGACCTGAACAGGAATTCGCCTCCAAGGAGAAACAGCATCTCTCTGCTAAACACACACAAGCAGTTCGTCTGTATTTTGTCCAACTTTGACATCACTTTAAAATGTGTATTTTTGTCCAAGATCAAGATCTAAGATGAACCGCTGTACTTGGTAGAGTTATGGATTTTCAGCAGCGTTATAGTACTCCAGTAAAAGATCCATTAACTCATGTCTTTCACTCTTTCCATTTAATTTGGTTGGTCTTCTTGCCATGGTTTTCCAAGAATCCCCAAGAGGAGCATTTGGATTGAAGAACAAATGGTGCAGACCATTAACTGGCCAAATGCTGAGTGTCTTAGGAGTGTCACTCCTGGTTTCTCCCTATGCCATATGGTGACCCTGAAGAAAACAAAAAAACAAAATATGGTTGGCTCCTAGTGGTGCCTTGTTTGTGCAGCATTTCTACAGGAAGTTCTACGATCTTCTCAGTGTGTATTGGTAACCAATTGAACGTAATTGCTTGGGAAATTCTGTCCTGACCCCACGGCCTCCATACAGCTGCTTCTTCTGTTACAGGTGCCATGGGGAAGGGAGGCAGATACACAGGTACCCAACCAGAGGATGAACAGTTCTAGACTTGGGATTAGTATCTCTACCAAGTTGTATCTTTGCTACTTTTGAACATTTGATAGAACTGTCTCTTTCAGGGTACCGGGCTTAGTGACAATCTGACATCCTTTATATCTTTATAACCTAGGGATCTTCTGGTAGAATGAATGGTGTAGCTGTAAAGTGCTCATCCGGAGGTGGTGTCCCGTCAGGATAGACTTGATAACCTTCGCCCGCCCACCCCCCCCACCCCCGGGATAGTTGTAGTCTTGATGTCGGGGTGCCCTGATGCTGTGTGGGAACTGGCCACGACTAAATCAGGGAGAAAATCTGGAAAAAAATCCCCCCCAAACAAAAAACCCTACAGGCAATCCCTAAGATTTGTTCCACTTCAGGCCGATGCATTTGCAGAAACCATGCCAATGGAACAAGCGATAAGAACGAATGTACAGTACACTCCCATTTGCCATAAAGTATTTTTCTAAACATGAACCTCCTCTGTAATAAATTTCGCAGAACAAATTGGCAATTTCCCCCTGACTGGCAGAGCACAAAGGTGACTATTGTGTTAGGAGAGAAGCACACAGAAGCGTTAAGATTTGTTGCAACTTGTCACAGCCTGAGGAGCTGTGAAGAAGCAATGCACTCGTGTGAGTCATCTCGAATAGACTCTTAAATTTAGGGAAGACACAACTGACAGTGATTTGTTTAAAAGAAGAAAAAAAGAAAAAAAAACCTGATCCAGCACTGAACAACAGAAGAAGTGTTTAACAACCGGAGTCCATAACGTCCTAAATTTTTTTTACAATTTCCTTGAAAGTTTTCGTCTTAAGCGTGTTTGTCTCATCATCCAGAGATCACGAAGTCGGTTCAGGGTGTTGCTACTGCCATCAGTAGCTGGGAGTCCAGACTGCAAAATGGCCATGTTTCCTAAGGGGTAAAGGTGGCAACACCACACTCATATCTCATATCAATAATGGCGACACTTGCCATGCTTACAGAAGCAGAGGGGGCGATAGTGCTTTCCTCAAATTGAGTTCCACCAATCGAGAAGATGCGGTGGTGCAACGTCTCAGAGGAAGCATGTGATCGTCTTCACCCTTCCTGGTTTGATGTTGGTCGCACCTTGATGTGGGAGTGTCCATACAGAAAAAGGGAAGAGCTTAAAAGGGATGTAAATCAGGGAACAATTCAGACATTCAAAACAGATGATCATGAGGTGTGGGTTGTCCTTCAGGTCATGATCAGTTGCTGTGCAGTTGATGTACAGTTACTGCTTCTTGGAATCACAAGGTGCCAATTGGGCCGGTTTGGCCGGCCACCTACAAGGATGCACCCTCTGGACAGTTCCTGCTCGACTTTCCATTAGACGCCAAGACCTTGACGTCTTGCTTCGGGTCCTCATGATGTGCTGTCGGAGCGAATCGAAAAAATCCCAAAATTCCTAAAAACGAAATTAAATTAAAATCTCGGATCGACAGTCTGCCCTCGATTCCCAGCTCCACAGATAAGCCTGGGTGGAGCTTCTCAGTCTGCTGCAAACCGCGATCTTGATCTCTAACGCATGTTTGAATTGTCACCTTGTGGTTGAAAAAAACCCAAACAGTGCACTGCGAACAAGATTGTCTGAGAGATAATTTGTAAAAGAGATAATATGTAAGAGGTGTGTGTGTGTGTATTCATGTAAACGAACAAAAGGAGTGTGAGGTTAACCTCTAATGACATAGCTCTCCGCCTAGCACTTCACTATGATTTACTTTCTCTCTCTCTCGCTTTCTATCTCATCATCTCTCATCGTTTTTATTGTCTCTCTCTCTCTCCCTCCCCCCTCTCTCTCCCCTCCTCATCTTCCTCCGCACCCTCTGCGGCTGTGTACCTAGCCTCAGCTCCCCTCGTCAATATCCGAGCCAGAGAATTAAGTCGTCTCGTAATGTGGCCTAGTGGAGTAATTGCTGCAAATAGTGCTTAATGCATTCGCTTCATCTTGACATGCAACCTCAATTATCTTCCATTATCTTAACCGCTTGGCACTCGCGCTCTCGCAGTCTAATTACAAGTGTGTTCGCTGGAGCACATCGCCATAAAGGCACTTTAGTTACCACAACATGCAGGAGCGAGCGCTGCTCTGGATTAAACCCCGCGGGTCACGTTACGCATCACGTTACGCTCTAACACCCGCTTCGAATCAGCTGATTTCAGGACCTGTCGAACCTGTGATTACGCTATGTTATAATTATCAATCGATTGAGGTGTTTTTTTTAATGTTTTTTGTTTTTAAGACAATCAGAGATTTCTGATCAACAGTAATCACAGACGGGCTTCGGGTCAGACGTCCAGACCGGAGACCTCCTGAGCCGTCTGGGTGGTGAGGACAGAGGGAGTGTAGTTCATTCCCAGGCCCCGGTGACTCGCACTACAAAGAGCGATGCTTTTCCAAGGCTCAGACCGCTCGCTCGCTCTGCTGATCATTGTTTTGTTTTCCTTCTTCCTCCTGATTGTCTTGGCTCTCTGACTGAGTCCTGCGCTCGAGCCTCACTTATAGGTCTCGGTGTCTGCCTGTGCGGGTCAGGTCCTGAGCTACAACACACACACACGTTTGTGGTGAGCCTTTGAACAGATGTTACATTAAGAGTTTGTGATGTGGCGTGTGAGGTGCAGTCAGGATTATTAAACTCCTCAATACAGAAATAACAGCAGCACAGCCGTCCTAAACACCAGCTGACCTCTTCTCTTCTCCTTTTTATTCCTTCTATTCTCATTCCCTTGTCTTCTTTTATTTTCCTTCTCTTCTCTAATCCTTCCTCGCTTCTCATCTCTATCGCTCATCTTCTCTTCTCTGCAGTTCAGTTCTTCTCTTCTTTTTTTCTTCTTTTCTCCTCTTTTCTTCTCTTCTTTTCGATTTTTTTTGTTCCTTCTCTTCTGTTCTATATATATATATATATATATATATATATATATATATATATATCCTCTCTTTTTCTGTTTTCTTTTTTAAATTTCAGTCGTTTTTTAAAAAAAAATGTTTTTCTTTTTATTTCTTCTATTCTGTATTTCTTTTTTT
>JAQMYG010000016.1:19921580-19936481 GCA_030014215.1 Clariallabes teugelsi
CTCTCTCCTGTCCATTTGAGACTAAAGTGTGTACTCATGCCTGACATTCATTCAAACTGTAAATGTCAGAGCAGTCTGTGAGGCCTATGCTCACAACAACAACAACCAAAAAAAAAAAAAAAAAAGTATTCGAGCCTTATTGACGCTGTGCTTACACACCTTAAACAGCCAGCTCAACTTTTTTATCTTAGCATCAGGAACTGAAGAAATGTTAGAGGAGGGGTAATGAGGAAATATAGATTAGTTTATTTTCAGGATTCTATGTAAGAATGTAGGAATTTGGTGGTGTTTTTTTTTTTTTTTTTTTTTAAAGAACAGCGGACCTAAAATTAGTCCCTGAGGTACACCGACATATTAATACGCATGAAACTGGATTTCTTCCTGCTTTCTGACCTAAACATCTGCATGGAAGACCATATGTCTGAGTTAGGTGCTTTTGAAACATTTTCTTGCGTTTTTCTCTTTCGGCTGAAAACCGTAACTGAACATTTTTAACTATATTTGGTTAACTGTTGTTAAAGATATGTATATTTACTGAGAGCAAAGTCAAATAGGTTTACACTGTCAGTCTTTATTTGGTATTATTTAACTTAAAAAAATGTTGTACGTTTATTCTGACAGAAAGCGAGTCGGTGTATCATTATTAGCAGGAATCCAGATGTGGTGCTAGCTAAAACAGTGCTTATATAGGATGGAGAAAGGGGGGGCAGGACATTCAGGGGTGTTAGTTAATATGAAGTATTCAACATTAACGGAATTTTTGAGCAGTTAGGGGTTGTTTAATGTTTTAATCTCTTGTTAAAATATCAAGCTCCTTTGCAGAATACATAAAGGTTGGCAGGTCTGATTTTTCCAGCTCTGTCCTCACCTGTTCTGCTTGTAATTTTACCGCACAGGTCCGCTATAAATGAGCTGAATTGTGAACGATTGACCTACTTCATGATTTATAGATTTGGAAATAATTAAAAAAATATATTTTAGCAAGTCGTTTCTAAGAAAGTCTTTGTGCGCTCAGCATTGTCGCGGTAAGTGTCGGGTTCCGTTGTGTTGCACCTGCATCTCATCACGGCGTGTAACGACAGAATGAAGTGCGAAAAAAGCAGGAAAGGAAGGTGCTGAATTCTGGCTGTTCTTTTCCTCCTGTTTACCCTGTTAACTGGAATTCCTCACCTCTGCTAATGAAAGAGGCTTCTTGTACTCAAGCGAGCCTGGCCGAGTGTGTTTATGTGTAAGAGTGTACAAAATCGTAGATCATTCACACACTCTCGCTGTCTTCCTTTCATAGGCTGGTACTTCTACGGCCAGTGGAAACATCCCTCTGGTTCTGTACGAGGTGTGGAAGTGTCGGGGTGTGTTTGGGTGAGTACAAGCCATGCATACACACCTGCCAAGATAGGCAGTTAAATCACCGACCGGACTGAGCGCGACTGTCCAACGACAACGATTCTTTCATTCATTCGTTCGCTTACATATACTGTATTTATTCTCAATAATTTGTTGACCTGCTCTTACGTTAAGAGCCTGCGGACAGTACGACAAGAGATTCCAGTAGGAATGTACTAGATTTCTTCTAAAAACAAGAACGTTTCACTCTTCCTCATGTCTCCTCATATGAGGACTTATACCATCCTCATGTGAAGTAATGTTAGGTATATTTTTTAATATATAAACTTCTAGCTAGTTTAAGATATTGATTAAACTTATAGCTGTCAGCTATGAATAAAGAGGAACAGTCAATGTACACAACAGTAGAGTCCTGGTCTTAGGAGGTTAATCTATAGCTGAAGAGTAAAACATGAAAGATTTGCAAACACTTTTCCGTCTGTAATACTGTGATCTGTAATAAAAATAAAGTAATGCAGGAGCAAATAATCTGAGAAGTTTCTTTAGCATTGTAATGAAATCTGAGAAAATCGGGATACCTATAAGACTGCATTACAAATCGAATCGGCTCCTAGGTATTGTAATAATATCATATGTACATTTATATACACGACCGCTCAAAAGTTTTGGATCACTGTTTTTGTTTAGTGATTTATTTTCCACATTCTACAACTAAACTGGGGATTTTAAAACTATGAGATAACACATATGGAATTGGGTAATTATGAAATAACCACAACAGTCAGTTGTTATTTTAAGACTCAGCCTTTCTGGAACGGTTCTTGTAAGAACAGTATTGTCAAGTGCATTTTCAAAACCCATCAAGCACCATGATGAAAGACCTTCCCAGGAAAGCAAGACCAAAACTTAGCTCTGCTGCAGAGGAGAAGTTCATTTAGAGTCACCAGCCTCAGAAATCACCAATTAAACAAATCAAACAGCACCTCCGATTAGAGCCGTTATGAAGGCCTTGCAGATACATCTCGATATCAACTGTTCAATGGAGACTATTGTATATTTTGGATAAACGCCTTCAGCACTGTTTTATAGTGTAGAGAGAAATAAACATCAGGAATGGAACATGGAGTTAGAAAGTGATCCCAAACTTTTGCGCGGCGTAGGAGGAAAACTGCCTTCGACAGACACTCAGTGGAAGAGCGCAGGCCCTCCTGCAGCTGAGTGCCTCTTACAAATTGGCCAGCTTCAAAGCTGTAATTATGGTAATGGCTCCATTTGCAGTCGAGTCGAGCCAGAAAGTGCTTCCATATGTTTAGCTCCGCCCCTAGGGCTCGGGGTCGAAGCTCCTGACTGCACCATCCAAACCACTCGCAGTCGAGGACTTTGCGCCGCATGAACTTGTATTTTCCCAGGATTTAAAAAGGTCGCTGTTAGTCGTCCGATCCACGATCCACTGCTCTGAGCGCTATGCATGCTGGGACGTCCAATGAAAGATTAGTCGCTTTCATTTAACACCAATTATATATGTTTAATTGTATATAAATATGTATCATAAGTATATATGATTCAACAACATATGTACATGTATATAAATGTATTAATTTTTTTATACGTCTGTGCATCACCTTCTATCAAGCTTTCTACATTCCAATATTATAATCCTTCCTGCCTTGCGTATGGGTTTCATTGCACCAGGGCACCATATGTTCTCGTAATTGTGCGAAAGATCTGCCAGATGATGCTACAGGTACTCACTGTCCTGAACATGTCGAAAAGAATCACAGTCTACCTAAAAGTCCAGAATGTTGACATTTCATGATATGAAGTTCGGCATGCAGTTTGATTTATGTACAGTGTAATTACAGGGCAATTGTTGAGGAAGAGTCAACATTAATTTCCTTAAAAAGAGGTAAATGTTGATGTTCCTCATGGTTCCTATCTTGTCTTTGCTGTTTTTCTGCCTTTACATCGTCATGAATAAATAAAAGACTCTTGAACCAGGTTTAAAGACTTTAAAAAATTAAAACATTTGAAACATGCCTTGTACTGGATAGCTAAACTGGCTTTTCTAAACTGGCTTTTCTACCTTCAGTATGCATCGTTTAGTCTCCATTTAGGCATTTGTCAGACGCCCTTACCCAGAACAACGTACATTTTTATCTCAATATGCATCTGAGCAGTTGAGTGTTAAGGGCCTTGCTCAAGGGCCCAACAGGGACAACTTGGTGGTCATGGGTTTTGAACCTGGGATCTTCTGAACCGTAGTCCAAGCCTGCATTTATACTTCTTCTTACAAAAGATCCTTCAGCGTCGCATGTAGAATCTTCATTTCAGGGCTTACTTGATGACGATAACGTCTACGTTTTTTCAACTTGATTTAAAAAAAAAAAAACGTCTGACCCGCACTTGAGTCGTGGCTCAGATCAGGTCCAAGCCTCTGTGGGAAATACTGAATAGTTATACAGTCATTAATTTAGGTCCTGATTAGATATGCCAACTCATAACTGGATGTGATAACGTTGGTTTGAGTCAGCGAACAGGTGCAGGAAATGTGAAAGTCGAGAACTCTGACTCACTTGACCTACCGCCAAGGAGCACAGAAACCGAACGAAAAGGGCATGTCTAATAATAATTAAAGCAGAAGATTTCCTCAATACAGCTGGCTGGCTCGTATGTTCCCTAAAACACAGGATGACATCATGTTTTTTTTTTTGTTTTCACTTGACACAAGCTTTGAGTGAAGGGGTCTTTTGCTGTCATCGCAGACCACTTGGAATCCGTGTCTTTCCACTTGGCGGGATATATTTTTTCTTTTTCTTTTTTTTTCGCATGCTATCTGACCTGGTGGCATTAGACTGAGGTTGAGTTTCCAGAAGGCTTTTATAGTTTCCATTTAACCAGCGCTGACTCAAAAGGCGATACAGCACGCAGCTCTGACGCATACACACCGCCTCTGCCTAACCTATTCCAAGATGATCTTGAGCACTAACAAGCCCGAGGCGAGCACGTCGAAGGCCGCAAACACATGATCCCGAAAGACTCGCGCAAGATTCTGCAAATGGCCGGAATAGTTGAGAGATAGCTGCCGTGCTTGGCACCTTGTACAGCTTTGCAGTTGACAAAACTAATGTATTAGTGGGCATGCCCGGGTCACTCGTGACCCTCGTTCTAAATCGAGGCTCGTAAACTGCCTCGTGCCTTGCTTTCTGACCTTGCTCATATCACCCACCCACCCTCCAACTCCAACAGGTGTTCCTTAATTTTTTATAAATTTTTTTAGGGCTCAAACCGAGACGTTTTCAATCAGACACGTGGAAGAGGTTTGAGTTCTGTGTAAACGATTTGGAATGGGTTAAATATACAGAGATATAAAAAGAGACAGGCGAGGATGAGAAAGACGACGAGAGAGAGAGAGGGGTGGGGGCGGATGCATGCTTGAGGGACGTGTGCGAATGTCATCTGGCTATCCGTCATGTGGAGAGGCCCCGAGGGCCAGCGCTAATACCAAAAGCAGCTGTGTGGAAAAGAGCCCCGAGGGGGAATGGACGCACTTTCATGGCCCGCTGCATCCTCCAGAATCAACGGTGCGAATTCCTCCCGGGTCGGAACTTAAGTTTCCCAAAAAACAACAACAACAAAACATTTGTTTTATTATTGCGAGGACCTCTTACAAAACATGTCAGATGTTAGAGGAGGGAATCCAGTCATGTTATCCTGGTCAAGAAATGAGTAACTCGCTGGGGCTTGCTAATTTTTTTTTATTATTTCTTTTCACTTTTTAATGATTGGTTATGATGCAGCAGGTACTCATGATGTGTCACAGCTCCAGCTAGAGCCTGACCTCGCGTGCTTTCAGCTTCCTGCTTTTCAAAAGCATGCTTGTAGATGCCCTGGCGATTCTACTTTGCCCCCAGGTCTGAATACATGCGCATGATGCCGGTGTTTAACCTCGACTCCGGTGCAGCATTTCTGCGTTAGGCTCTAGAAGAAAAAAAATATGATTTGTTCCAAACTGCTTGACTTCATCTTTCCTTTTCCGCAGGCTCTTCGCGGGTAGCATCCCCAGGATGGCCTTCATCAGCTTGGGCGGGTTCATCTTCCTTGGAGCTTACGAAAAAGTGCGCCACTTGCTCCTATAGAACTTTTAGCACCCTGATGTTGGGCTGTAAGGAAAAAAAAAAAAGAAATCCCTGTTTGATCTTAAGCCTGAAGCACCAGCTTAAAGGTCTTGTACAGGGGCGCTGGAACACCTGGTGCTCGAGGACTCGCCAAGCGAACAATTTGCATTCCTGATCATCAGCGCACGGCATAATGACTTTAACTACACAAGTTGCAGGTACTTTGTAAACCAGCGCTGCCGTCGTGATCACGACCAGCCTGGAAGTCTTCTGTTTTAAATAAAAGTTATTAAAAGAGTTTTATGATAAAGCATGGTCATGGTTGTGATTTATTTTCGAAGTGTAATGTATCTGCAGTGCACTTATATGCTCTATATACTGATCCGATTGAGTTATCTCTACCGTGGGTCGTCATAATATAATCTATTTTCAAAATGAAGCCGAACTTCCTATTCTCTGCAAGCCGCAAAACATTTAATAGACTTCACTGTTTGGTTGCCAGCATTTTTCCAGTGCATCAGAGGATTTCATCAGCGCATTATGCTTTTACACATGAGCTCAGAACTCCTAAAATAGTGCACTTAATAGTGAACAGGGTGCAGATTTCTCTGCAGAGTTCTCAGGCAAACATGCTTCGGATTTGGGCCGGAATGTAAACCGGGGCTGTGGGTTTTGTTCTGAAAGTTTGAAAGGTTGTGTTGAAATATAGAAAAATGCTTCATTACTCCTTGACTTTGCCACTACTGTTGTATATTTACAATCTTATTTGAATAAAGTAATTCAACAAAGTACCACTCCCCGTGGAAAACTATTGGTATTTCCTAGTTGCTCCAAATGCAACGCGAGCTAAGCCTGTTAAAGATAGTATAGCTTAGATTACTTACTCACTTCTGTCAATAAATCGAGTGTTCTGTCATTTTCCTAAATCCAGATCTTTATAGACGTGTTTATAGGCTGCTCCGAGGCTCTGAGCATGAGTACTTTATTAAAAAGTAAGTGCGCTTGGTGGTGAAGTAGCTATGAGCCAGGATTGCCTGATTTATTTTGGTATACATTCCAAGTTCCATCCGTTATCTACTGTATACCACTCACGCTGTGTAGGGCCACTAGGGAACCTGGAGAACAAGTTGCATGCACACACCCAGGCGGCCCGGACGTGAAAGCCGATCTCCCAACCCTGGAGGTGCCAGGCGACCACAACGCCATCCATTTTTAACATAAATACAAATTTTCATCTCACTTACACCCAAGTCATGAAGTTTAACCAAAACATCACATAGCTAAAGTTATGCTTTATATCATTACATAATTATTGACAGCTGCTGCATCTTAAACCTTATGTGGGGACCGTATGATATTCTGAGTACGAATATATTTTTTAAGCATTGGCACCATTTTGACATAATAATAATAATAATAATAATAATAATAATGAGAGCGCTAACAGGACACACATTTAGCATTTGGAGAAGGACTACAGACGTGGCCGTAAGTTTTGAGAATGACACGAATATAAATTGTCACAAAGTCTGCTGCTTCAGTTTTTAGTTTTTAGATCTTTTTGTCAGATGTTGCTCTGGTATACTGAAGGATAATTACAAGCATTTCACAAGTGTCGACGGTTTTTATTGATAATTACATGAAGAGTCAATATTGGCGGTGTTGACCCTTCTTTCTTTTCCAAGACCTCTGCAATTCACCCTGGCGTGCTGTCAATCAACTTCTGTTCCACATCCTGACTGATGGCAGCCCGTTCTTACATAATCAATGCTTGGAGTTTGTCAGAATTTGTTGTTGTTTTTTTTGTTTGTCCACCCACTTCTCGATGATCGACCAATGGGATTAGAGTCTGGGGAGTTTCCTGGCCATGGACCCAAAATTACCTGAGTCACTTAGTTATCACTTTTGCCTTATGGCGAGGTGCTCCATCGTGTTGGAAAAGGTATTGTGTCATCAAACTATTCTTGGATGGGGATCACTTGCAAATTTCTTCGTTTTCCAAAGAAAAACACATTTTCATGCAATTCACAAACAATTTAACCCTTTCACAAACAATTAAAGTTAGCCGGAATTCTGACTGTATTGGAGCGGCCAGCACAGCCTGTTGTTGGTGTACAGAGGAACCGTATGGTACGGAAGAAGGACTCAGGCCAATCCATCTTGTGGGAGATGCTCCAGGAATCGCGGGGTGAAATCTCATCAGATTATCCTGAACAGCTAGAATGCCTGTAGTCTGCCAGGCTGCAATTGCTGCAAAAGGTGTTTGTTTTTTTGATGAAGTTTGAAGAACACATTCATCATTTCCATCAAAATCATTATTTTTTAACTCCGACATTGTCAGCATGGTTTGTTCTTTTTCTATATTTTCTATTCAGACTAATTTTCCTTGGAAAACAATAAAATTTCCAAAAGTGATCCCAAACTTTTAAGCGGTAGTATACAGAGTACGTATCAGACAAAAAATCCTGACTTCGAAATCGCAAGGGGACGTAGGGAAGCTGCTCAGTTTACAACTAAAACCAAGCAGGTCTCGAGTCTAGACTCGCTTGTTCGCTTCTTAGCAGTGAACATAAAGACCAGGAATGATTTACGAGAGCATCGGTGAAACAATACGGGTAGCTGTAGCTCCTGGGCATTTTAATAACTTTACGAGGTAGAAGAAGACAAGCGGAGAAACCGTTAGGCGAGTCTACAGGTGTAAACGTCAGCATAGGATTTAATCTTCATGAGTCATGTTGTAAAATGGAATATTATACTGTACATGTTGTCATGTGATGACTGTACAGGAGCTGTACGTCTCTCTGTGCGAACAGTGCATTCATATAAAAATAAAAAAACAACTCAAGCATGCAAAATAAATAGGAAAAAGCGATAATAACGCAAACATTTGCTGACCTGAATTATCAACAGCCGCAGCATACTTTAGTGGCATTACTTGTTTGATCACAGCCCGTTCTAGCAAACAAAGCATTAGTGAACTGTATCTGAGTGCACGTTAGTTCAGTTTAAATATTGACCAATGTTAAATCCTGATAGAAAGCTAATGTTCTCGTTGCAACGGAACTAAGGTCAGGCTTAATGTTTGCTCGTGTAAAGAGCTCGGCGACTTTGCAGAAACGAACTCAAGCAACAAGCCGAGACGTTCAAGAGCTTAAGAACCTTGACTTGTCCTTTCAGTCACGAGGGCATCTTTAACTTCTGAGCTTCCGGTGCCTGGTACTGTAACAAAGACTGTTACAGTAACTTTTGTACAATTTTTAGATGGTTAAAAAAAAAGTTTTAAAAAAAAGGGAAACTTGATGCGGTAATGAATCGAAAAGAATATCTGTTGTCGACCGTGGATTAGTATATTTATATCTTACTGTTAAAATGTTTCCTGAAGTGATGAGCATGTTTTTTTAGGGCTGTCTGAACACAAAAATCTGATGTTTCTCAGATGTAATTCATTATTATTATTATTATTATTATTATTATTATTTATGGCTGTCAGACTGCAAAAATCTGATGTTTCTCAGATCTAATTTTATTATTATTATTATTGTTGTTGTTGTTGTTATTATTATCATCATT
This sequence comes from Clariallabes teugelsi, assembly GCA_030014215.1. Lineage (NCBI taxonomy): Eukaryota > Metazoa > Chordata > Actinopteri > Siluriformes > Clariidae > Clariallabes > Clariallabes teugelsi. The sequence goes on from JAQMYG010000016.1 coordinate 19,930,610, forward strand.
TATGGCTGTCAGAATGCAAAAATTTGATGTTTAAAAAAAAATCTAATTTTTTAAAATTATTTAGCGGCTGTCTGAAAACACAAAAATATGATGTTTTTCAGCTAAAATAAAAAAAAATTCACTGTTATTGTTTCAGGCTGTTTGAATGCAAAAATCTGATGTTTCCACGATCTAATTCATTATCATTATTATTATTACTATTATAATTTATGGCTGTCAGAATGCAAAAATCTAATGTTTCTTAGATCTAATATTATTATCATTTATGGTTGTCAGAATGCAAAAATGTGATGTTTCTCAGATTTATTTTTTTTATTATTATTTAGGGGCTGTCTAAAAAACACAAAAATATTATGTTTTTCAGGTAAAAAAAAAAAATTCAGTGTTATTGATTAGGGCTGTTTGAACGCAAAAATCTGATGTTTCTCAGATCTAATTCATTATCATTATTATTATTACTATTATAATTTATGGCTGTCAAAATGCAAAAATCTAATGTTTCTTAGATCTAATTTTATTATTATTATTATTATTATCATTTTGGTTGTCAGAATGCAAAAATGTGATGTTTCTCAGATTTCTTTTATTTTTATTATTATTTAGGGGCTGTCTAAAAAACACAAAAATATTAAGTTTTTTTAAATAAAATAAAAAATTTCAGTGTTATTACTTAGGGCTGTTTGAATGCAAAAATCTGATGTTTTCAGATCAGATCAGTCACTTTTTTTGAGATGTGGTCCAAGATTGGATACATATCCAATACGTGGTCATGTGACTTGAGAATGAGAACATTCAGATTGGAATTCATGCGACCTTTTGCACTCGCTGATGTCATCAGTCAGCACCTGCAGCGTGGAGATTTCACCCAGTGCAAGCAACAGCTGCTAAAACAGCTAAAGCGAGGCGTCTTCCTTCCTACCTCAACAAATATGATCGATTATCTGCTTTCTGTCCTCCAGAGCAAAACCTCAAGCATACTTTCGTTAAAATCGCATCCATTGTTTGAGATGAATTAAGTTTTTTTTTTAACCCAGACGCCACGATCGATGTGTGCATACGTGTCGTTTCAGTGGAGATGCATCCACATTAAAGTCACTTGTGATTATGAATGTGAATCTGAATTAAACTAATTCTCATTATTATTATTATTAATACTCACTATATAGGCACTCTTTCTAATGCAATATTGCTTAATTGAATATTACTCAGGGACTAAAAATAGCTGAAAGCGTAATATACTATATTAATATTATATACCACATTGCTTCTAAATTAAATAAAATGTTGATTTATAAAGTGTGAATTTATAACACAACAATAAATGTAAATTGTGCCTTTCATAATTACATGAATAAAATAACTGTTAGTGCTGTGTGTATAAGAGGAATAAAACGCAATGTGATGTGTTGGTGTGTTAACAATAACTTGTTTTGCGACAGATTGTTCCTTTTCTTCTTTTTTTTTTCTTTTACCATATTACCATTTATTTATGCTGTTTTAAAAACCTTATAAAATAATATATATTTTATTAATAAACTCGATGGAGAGAGCAAAGACGACAGAAGTCAAAGAGCAAGACTGTGATTTTTAATAGACATGTCAACTTGCCACGCGTCAACATTCTCAGCACTGCAAATGTACAGTCGTTCAATAAATTAATCCGGGGAAAAAAAAAAGGGAGGTCAAGAAGTCGGCTACGCCACACGAGCTACGGTAAAACCTTTCCGTTCGGAGTTAGCTGGTTAGTGAAACGCTACTGTAGCTTTGTAGACTAGACGAGTTAGTCGGGTAACAGAGTGACGGACATGCTGTAAGCTAGAGCGCTAACTAGCTCTGACACAGAAAACAGAAAGTGATTCCCTCAGTTTGGTTTCTGTAGAAAAAAACAAGCAAAATGAGTGGCCTTAAAAAAAGCCTGAGAGGTTTCAGTTATTTGCTCAGTACCTGTTATTTGGTTTAAAGAGGCTAGAGTTAGCATTAGCTAATGAGGCGTTTAGTAACGTTGACGTAGCATTATCTAATGGTGTTTACTGGCCGTTCCCTGTGTGTAGACATTGAAACACCGGCTAAGACAGATAATGATGCCCTTTCCTCGTGTAAGTAATGTTTATCTTTATGCCTTTTGAAGATATTTCTCACAGTGTGTTATGTTTTTTTTTTCTTTTTTTTTTTTTCCCCCCAATGATTTAGGTACTTTTATTTTCTCAGGTGTCCAGAGTCAAAAATGTAATTGATTAAAAAAAATAATAATAAAAATGAAACCAGAACCGTGCAGTTTAGACAGATGACCAGGTGACTGCTAGCATTTGGTGTACCTTTAGCAAACGGAAGAGCTGAATATTTCCTTTTTTCCCCCCACCCTACCTCCTAAGATTTAAGGCTGTGCAAACGAAAAAATATATATAAAAATCACAGTTTTATCCTCCACAGTCAGTAGGTCTCACCTGCCGGAATGGTGAAACCGGCTGCTTAAACGTTTCTGTATGAACGAAAGTACGAAACCTTCCTATGTAACACGCAGTTAAATTTCTGTCAGATCTCATCTTATTCCTACCAAAGTGCTGATTTGCGTTTCGTCTACCCCTCCCCCCCACTTCCTCGCCTTTGAGCTTATCGTACCGCACTGCGCCGAAAACAGTGTCACCAGCAAACTGCATGGTTAAGGCCGTAGCTGAAGATTGTAGCGTTTATCTCAGATTCAAGTGCGGGGAAAAACGTTTCCGTTTCGCCGAAGTAGAAAGAGTCTCGGCTCCTGAGACACGGACGACAGACTCTTTGTTCAAGGCACCGGGGCTGGGAGGTTTATAAAAAAGACAGGGAAAAATAGCATCACTCTGATCGGACCATGCACAGAATAGATTCAAATACTCCTCTGTAAAAGTTATATAATAATAATATAGATATAGATATATATCTATATATAGGAAAACTCTTATGTACAATTTAAAGTCCAACATTATAGCACTCTGTTGTATCATACAATATTCTCCCTACATTAACATGCTTCAAATGCAAGTCACATTATTATTATTTTTTTAATAATTTTGCAGCGGTGAACGAAGCCTCCCTTGGGAGGATTTAAAAGACTATGTACAGGTGTAACGCTCGGACCGGGGCACGGACGGCCCCTTGTTCAAGCTTCGCCTTCAAACCCGGACGCCTAGACTCCGCGATCGGACGCGGGACGAGCTCCACGTGCGCCCCTCATTGTGAGGTAGCAGTTCACAGTGCAAACAGGATACGACAATAGCAAATACGAAAGTTTTTTTTTTTTTTTTCTTGTCGCTTGGTACTCCGCGAGGTGCTAGTCACTAGCCCGCCTGAGGGGGGCGGTCTCGCTCGAGTGCGTGTGGCCGTTGGGTAAGAGAGTCTTTGTGAGCTCAGCGTCCGTGCAGGAAGAAGAAGTGGAGCTCGGCTTTATAGAGCGATGCTGGCTCTCGCTCGGAGACGAGGTTCCCGTCCGGCTGGCCACGGATCCTGAGGCGGGGGAAGAAAAAAAAAAAAAAAAAAAAAGATCAATTGAAGCAGTAGTCGGTAATCTGTTTTTAGTAATTAGTAATCTATTTGCAGAGAGATCGTTAAAGCTTGAGGGGAAACTTTTATAATTAGGTTAATGTTGGTTTTGTGGGCACGATACACTCACTAACTCATCTTCTATACCGCTTTATCCTGTATTCAGGGTCGCGGGGGGCGGAGCCTATCCCAGGAGGCTTAGGACATGAGGCAGGGTACACCCTGGACAGGATGCCAATCCATCGCAGGGCACACACACACACCCATACACACACTACGGGCAATTTGGGAACGCCAATTAGCCTAACCTGCATATCTTTGGACTCTGGGAGGAAACCGGCGTACCCAGAGGAAACCCACCAAGCACAGGGAGAACATGCAAGCTCCATGCACACAGAGACGGGAATCGAGCCTGGCTGGGAATCGAACCCGAACCCTGGAGGTGCAAGGCGACAGTGCTAACCACTACACCACCGGGGCACGATACAATATGTGGCTAATTGGTAATTTTCAAAAGATTTCATTTATGCCAGAATTTGTTTGTTCTACCCTCAATTTTGGTACTCCTAAGTTAAAATTGTAACATATTACACTACACCAATATAAACCACTTTTACACCGATTAAATTAGACTCTAGACTCCCTGTCCTGTTCCCTCGTTCAGCCCTGAGGCCATGGAATGTACCGTTCATGCTCTCTGTGTTAAGAAAAAACAAATCATTAAATCAATTTGATGTCAGAACAGAGAGTTCCTTCATCGGGAGATGATGGACGGCAAGAATTCCGCTTGTGGGCGGAACACAATGAATCGATCCCAGTTAACGTATGACAGGCGGATATTGGGCAACGAGGCTCTGCCGGTCGTTTTTCCTCCCTCTCTCTCGCCTCCCTCACCTTTTCTATCGCTGTGTTTCTTGTGCGACGTCGGCGTCGCCTCCTTCCTGACGCCGTTCGGAGTGCCGTTACATTGTCCCTCAGGTGCCTTGTGGCTAGCGAAGGTCGACGTCGGTGGAATCTGTTGGTACTCCATGCCTGGTGGGGGCACCATGCCCTGGCAGAAGTAGTCTGGTGGGCTGGAGTAACTGTTACCGTTTTCCATGCAGTCAGTACACAGGACTGGGACGTCAAACCCACCTGAAAAGTGACGAGTGAGAGAAAGAAACATGTTTATTAGAATAGAAGGAAGCCCCTAAATTAAACCCTACGCTGCGGTAAAGAAGGCGTACCGTTACTGTGCGTGTGGCCGCCTGGCTGGGATCCTCCGCTGGACTCCACTCTGATGCACACGTCCTGCCTCTCGGACAGCGTCCCTTGTGAGGACAGGTAGCTTGGGACGTCAGGAGGAACGATGGTCTCATCTGGAGGAGGGGAAAAAAAAAAACGACAAGGAAAAACTTCAGCCCTCGAGTCTTTACGGACGTCTAGAACGTCTACTCGTGAAGTGGTTTATCACGCACCGGTGTTGACGCTACACTCCTCGCTCTTCTTCCTCGTCTGGTAGATGATGCACACCCACACCAAAGAGGTCGCCACGACGCTCGTCACCACGGCGATCACGACAATGCCTATGGTGGCCGCCCCCGAGCTGGCGTTCACGTGGCAGTTGGCACCAGGATGCGGGATGACGGTCAGGCTGGACTGGGCGCGCTCGGTGCCCAGGGGGTTTGACATGACGCAGGTGTAGCGGCCGGCGTCCTCCAGCGTGGTGCTGCTGATCACGAGGAGCTGGTTGGCGTGGGTGAAGTGGTGGCGCTCACTAGGTTGCAGCGGCTCGCCGCCGTGCAGCCACGTGATACGAGGAGGAGGGCTACCCATGGCTTTACACTGGAGCGCGACCGCCTCGCCTAGCGCCACACTCCGGTCCTCCATCCCCTGCAGCAAGTGGGGCATTTCTGATGGGAGACCGGAGGACACGGGTTAGATTTTTTTTATTCAGCCAAAAAGCAGGGAACGTTAAGCAACAGGTAACATTCAGTAAGGGAAGCTTCTATAATCCTATACTATAATCCATGAACTAAAACAGGCCCTAGTAACCCGGATGGACTGCATGCGTCTTTGAACCCAGAAGGTTCCGAGCTGCATGCAGTCTGTGACTACAAAAGATGGCATTGTTTTATTGCGCTTAATATATGCCAATATTACGGTGGCCCTGAAGTGCAAAATAAATTAACAAAACTGAAAACAAAAATACAAAACTGAAAACAAAATAACAAAGTGCAAAACCAAATTAACAAAATGGAAAACAAAATAACTAATTCAAAAACAAAATATCAAAACCCCCCCAAAAAAATAACAAAACCCAAAACTAATTAGTTTTTTTTTTGTTTTGGGTTTTGTTTTTTTGTTTTGTTATTTTGTT
>JAQMYG010000016.1:19936581-19954961 GCA_030014215.1 Clariallabes teugelsi
CGGGACGTTCCACCGCTCTGTGTTCCCGACGCTTTGTGCGCACACACTCACCGGTATTGGGGTATATGAAAAATGAACATCATTAAAAAAAAAAACACCGGTATTCGGTATGAAAAGGTATACCGCCCAGCTCTAGTTTTCAGTTTTGTTAATTTGTTTTGCACTTCACGGCCACCGTACAATGTGCTACCCTGCTACAACGATTGCTTAATAAATACACAATTGTGGTTTGAATTTAGAGCAACAAATGCCCGATCCAAAGAAAAGATTAGACCATAGATCGTCCAAGTGTAGTATCTGATTTGGTTTTGTGTCCGAGTGTGGCCTGTGCTTCCTGCAGGTAGTTGTGTAAGGCGGGGATTAGTCTGTGTGTCCAACATCCTGTTTTGTACTTGTAACCACAGACTTTGGGACCGACCCCTCAGGCTCGAGAAAAGCTCTCATATCCCACTGCCTAAGCCCTCTATCATAAGTCCCTGAGCCTCTCTTTGACCTCCTCTGTGCTCTTTGACCTCTGACCCTAGAAACAAGGCCACAGCTGCACCAGCTAGACCAGAAGCTGAAAACATTCTTTTATGCAATGGAGTGGATCAGGGTTTTACCAAATCCCAGCAGCGTTAGAAACCCCAGATGACTCTTGCTTGGATGTATAACCTAAACGGACACGGCTTTTAACTGTTTCTCAACCGATTCTGTCCAGTGTCTGAACTTCTTTCTTCGTCTAAACCCTAAAGAACCCAAAGTCTTACCCAGCACTGTGAGCGTGACGTTGGCGGAGATCATCCCTGCTGTGTTTTTGGCCGTGCAGCTGTACACGCCCATGTCCTCTGGCTTCACGTGCATTATGAAGAACACGTCGTCGTCGGGCATCACCTCCATGCGCCGCTCGCGGGCTGCCGGGAAATCCGTGCCTCCGTCCTTCTGCCAAGCGACCTGCGGAGGCGGATAACCTTTCGCGGCACACTCCAGACGAGCCTTCGCGCCGGCCCGGATGGTGAGGTCACGTGGGGTTTTCACAAAGGAAGGCAGCACTGTTTGTGTGTGGGTGGGTGGATGGGGGGAAAAACAAAAAAAAGCAGCAAATTAGCCATGGTCAAGTATAAACACCAACTAATTCAGCTGGATTAGACGTAAAAGCATGAAATGAATCAATAAACAGAATAGAATCTCCAAATACAATCAATTTGCCTCTTCTGGTCTGGCTGATAGGCTGCGTAATGGAGTCACTGTCTGCGCCGCTAAATCGATTTGTTCCAAATGTGCTCGGACGGAGCAGGTCGGGAAAGAAACGGAGGGGCGACTAATTACATTTCTTTCCTGAACCTGAATAAATCCTGGTCAGCTCCTTAATTTATCAAATACGTCCTGAAAGTAAATGCTATCAGGATGAAGTAATCTGAAACTGAACGAAAAGGGAGCATTTATGTTTTGTTTCACTTTAAACTATTTTCCGCACCATAACTACGGGAACCTATAACAGCAGCAGAAAAACCTGGACTTGTGCTTTTTTTGGCTAGTCGTCCAGCAGGAAAGGTTACAGCTGTATGGATTATAGAAGCTGTTCATTAATTCAGCGACTGATGTTTAGGCAAGTTGTTGTTTTCTTGTCCAGTGTTTAATATGCCAGAAACAAGAAGAAAAAAAAACGATTCGATGACGTCTCAATGATCCGTGTATCGCCACCACACTGACTCAAAAAATTTTTTTTCTATATTTTTTACATTCGAGGTGGTAAAATGCTGCACTCTAAACGGTTCACACTTTTTCAGACAGCACACATTTTTCTAATCACTTGCGAAGTTTGATTAGAATACTAAAAAAATTTGCGATAAAAAGATAAAATTAAGATAAAATTGTGATAGTTATAAAATCGCAATGCGTATCGAATCCGCACTTGGGTATCGTGATGATATCGTATCGGGTCCCGCCTGTTGATTCCCGTCCCTAATGTAAATTATCACCTAATCAATGAGTAAAGCATATGATTAGGTTATATACAGTATTTCTAGCATATATAAAATAAAACCTACCGCTAATGCTGAGCCGTGCCTTGTTGGAGTAGGTGGAGCCGAAGTGATTGGAGATGACGCACTGGTAGCGACCCTCGTCCTCGAACTTGACGTTGCGCAGATGGAGGACGGTCGTGTACTCCATGATGCCTGCTCCGTCTCTGGAGGAAGAGTGGGCGAAGTTCTCCACGTGGGCATGAGGCAGCGGCTCCTGGTCTTTCCGCCACGTGAAGGTCATGGGCGAGCTGCTGCTGCTGACCGCCATGCACGTTAATCGCACGTCTTTTCCCAACACACCGGCTGTGGGTGTCGGGTGAACCGTGATCTGAGGTTTGGGCAGGTCCTCTGTCGGGGAGAAAAGAAGGAAAAGACTTAAGTGGCATAGAAAGATTCCAATGTCGTTCAGGTAAGAGCTTTTGACTAAAATTTGATGTAAACATGAGTCGTCCGCCTTTAGTTGTAAACACACAAGCTTTTATATTTTAAACAATCCGTCCTATATCTCCATGAACGTCAAATCAAATGTCAGATCAAACTCTCCTGTAGAGACTGGTCCAATCCCAAACCTAACACACAGTCCATACATAATACAACAGAACTTGTATTTTTTCGATGCCCACCACAAACGAAGCTCTGTGCTGGAGCCTGGAAGATGCTGGTTCCATTCAGGCTCTCGGGGTGTGCGCACGTGGCGTGGACGCCAGACTGGAGCTCTCGCGCCACCACCCAGTCAGGAAACCAGTGCAGCTGGCAATCGCACAGGAATCTGTCGCTCGAGATCTCGCTGGTGACACAAATAAAGATTTTTTAAGGGAACCGAGAATGAAGACACGGTTTCGTCACTGAAAACATTCGCTTGTGCCATTTGTATTTTGTGAACTGATCTAAGACTCACAGCGTGCGGAGGTTCTTCATATTGTTGAAGGCGTCTGGTAGAATGGAGAGGATGGCATTTCCGCCCAGGTTTCTGTTCAGATGCGACAGAGATGATTTTGGAGTGCACACATGGTATACACACAGTATATCACACACATACAGATTCCATCTGTCTTGTATACACATGTACGCCAGAGTTTTATCTGTACAAAAGTTTACTTTAGCCCTGGCAAAATAAAGAGACTAGCGTATTTCATGTTACCTTTAATACCCTCAAGCTGATTCCCTGAGACTAAATTCCATTTCTTTGACAAAATGTTCGTTTTGCGAAAAAGGGGAAAAGGCTGAAGCTGGCTGGAGCGATACTCCGAGCAGCTGGCTGAGCGAGCAAGGAAGGGAAAGGAAAAAAAAAACATACAGCCTCGCTCTTCTCCTTTTACAAAGACGCTATTAAATTGCTAGCAGCCCTCTCAAGCATCTGTTTTTGGCAGAGTGCGCCAGTGGCCGCAATGCATTCTGGGATACTCACAGGTGCTCCAGGGCTTCCAGGCCTGAGAAGGCTTTCTTGGCCACCGACTTGATCTTGTTTCCGAACAGCGTCCTGCGTTTGCAAGAGATGGGACAACGGGGAGAAAAGGAAAGAAAAAAAAAAACAGGGAAACGTTTAATAAATGAAATGTCAGAGAGAGGGAGAGAAAGCACAATTAGTGGAGCTTAATCTGATAAGACACTGGAAATTCAAACTGTGCAGAGATTAGGAAGAGGATGAGAGAATGGGGTTCCCACACTGCCCATCAAAGCTCACTTTTATCTTTATTAGAATGTAGCGGTGATGACAGGGCAGGATGAAAAGAGGCCTCAGACAGAGAAGGGAGCAAGTCGGAAGCTTATAGATTAGTAAGCCGCCTTGTCACGGGTTGGCTATCAAATGCTAAACAAACCGCTGGCGACCTTCTAAGAGGTTAATCCCGCTCGTTCGTGATACACAAAATTTGAGGACCCCCAGGAATTTCTTGGGTACCATCTAGAGTCGGGTCTGGTACCTGCTTATTGCTGACTGGTTTCTATTTCATTCAGCATGAGGTTGAAATCAAGATTGCAAGTTTTTTTTTTTTTTTTGTCATTTTATGGTGGATAAACTTTAACAGACGTTATCAACAGTGGCTTTGTGTCCGCCATTTTTTTTGTTTGTTTATTTCCGTAATCTGGTTTACCATCAGTCTGTCAAATGAGAATTGCATGTCATCACCATTTTCGGTCGTCGCTCCGGTTTCAACAAAGACAAGTTGGTCAAACGGAACTAAAAAAAAACAAAACGCCAAGCTACACGTTTCGATGCGCTGTACGACAATTCCCAACAAGTAGTGCTAAGTAGTTTCAGGCTAACTGGTGGTCATGCTTCCAGAATCTTGGCCCCCGTTCTGTACGATTGTGGTGTTGGCAGGCTGGATGCTATTGTTTGAATTCTGGCTATGCAAGTAGTGCACAATCCTTTACTTGGTCCGTCCTCCAGACTGAGACTAAGGCACTCTGTAATGTCTGTCATCAGGCTGAGTGTGTGCGTGTATGTGACAGCGAGACATGAACTGTAAGCTCCTAACAGAAAGAGACATCACTTTCCCGTCATCTCCTTTGGCCGCTAATCACCAGGGCAGCCACCCAGATTCTTCTGTGTCCTCGTCCTAAACCTCCTCCACACTAGGCTGCTTTAACGCTGCTTCTGCCTTGCCCTGAACATCTGTACTGATCTTTCGTTATTGAGCTTAGACTGAGCTTTATTTTTCCTTAACGCCTGCCTTCAGTTCTTGTCCCTTTTTGCATCTTTAATTTGAGCTGCATGAGTATTTAGCAGCTAGTAAAATAAGACACATCTGCACCGCCTGGGAAAAATATGGTATTATGTAGAGAAAACCCTAAACTAAAATCGAATAACGAAAGCAGAGTTGATCTGCATTTAAACCTCAAGCGATCCACGCATGATAGAAAGGATTAAAATCGTAATCTGCCCAAAGGGAGGTCAATGAACTTCATGGAAGAGTGAAAGCAAATAAAGGGACCGGTGGGTATTTTCTCAGTCACATCAATGTGCAAGGACGAACGACGGGAACAAAGCGTCGACGAAGAATCCGCTCGGTTCATAAAACTACGCACCCGTCTCTCATCCGCATCGCTCTATGGGAATGTCCACAGGCACAAAGCAGGCGGAAGGCCCTTTGATGTTTCGTTCCGTCATCCTCACTCTCGTTCCCAGGCCGGCTCAATGGCCTCTCCGGCGGGAACCTAGTGTCTGTAGTGGGATTTTATCCCGGCTGCGTATCACTGGGATGAAAGGAGCAGGGCAGGGGGGCGAACGTGGTGTTTGATGAGGCCAGATGCCCCCTCACCTTAGCATTTCACACCCTCAGGATTAATTGGCACGACTGCGGGGACTAGACGGAGCTCGCTCAATTTGCCACAGAAAACCTTCTTAGAAGTCCCTCCAACTACTACTGTCCATCCCGAATCCACTCTTAGTATCCAAACGTTCTCATCCAAAGCATGGAGAGACCACGGTAGCCTCTGTAAGATGTTATGCCATGCAGTGAAAAGATATAGGACTGCAGGCTTAGCTTCTGGTCATGATGATGAGTGCAGGCCATGTGGCAAGGAGTTTAGAAAGAAGTTCTGCTTGGATGTGACATTGTTCTCTTGGTCACATAGCTCAAATTACTGATGATACATGCTCTGTTAGATAGCAAGAACTTGGAACTTGACCAATGTCAGTGTCTTGCTGCTTTGGGACTTATGAGAGTGGATAAAAGCCTCATGGGTCACAGGTTCACCACAGAGAAGATCCTGAGAAGCCCAGCACAAGGACGCTTTGTTCTAAAGACGTTGGCCAACACTAAGGGCGTTTTCACATTAGGATGGCGGGATCGTTTCTGAGAACAGTTGACCCCCCAAAGTCTGGTTCATTTTGATCAGTGGGAACACAATCGTTCCGTAGTCAGGAACCACTTGAGGAAGTGGTCTCAGGCACATATCGAATCAGATATGGAAGCTAATCGTAGCTGAGAACGGAAATCTCTGTAGCGCGTGGAAAAGTTAACGTCCTTGTTCTCTTCTTCTCGTGTTTGATGGCGACTCATACACCTTGGAGGGTGTAAATACGTAAGTGTACCCAAGAATGGAGCATAAAACTGAATGCGAATGCTGGCCAGTGGGGGAGTGGGCATCAATCGATCCTGATCCTCAATTGGGCGTAACCCTACGAATCATCAGACTTAACTTTTGGTCAGTGCCTCATGGATGCTGAGAGTCACACGATACCGAGTTTATAAAGAGTTTAGGTCAACTTAGCTCAGATTACTGATGCAAGACCTCTTTGATCTTTTGAGTTTTCAAAATATCAAACTACCTTCGATTCTTGGGCACTTGAGCAATGGAAGCGTCACTCAAAGCATGTCATAGATTGACGAGCGGGGGCAGGACACCAGTTGACCATAAAAAGATACTCGGAGCAAGCAAGACCTGTTACTAAAAAAAAAAAAATCTATAAATACTAATAATGGGATGTCTTGTCGAATTCCATCCAGGCATTAAAGACACAAGAACCTGTGTCAATATGAGTCAACAAAATCAGTGAAGTTCTGGTTGTTTTTCTACCATGATGGAACTTTCAGCTCAACATGGAACAAACGCACCGATCTCATCTTGTCTAATCATCTGCTGATTGGCCGTCTGCAACAGCTCTACCCAAATCAAAAAAATTTGCTCATGCTGCTTCCCCGTGTTACACAGCAACCTTTGGCACTCAACCTATGATCAACGATCTCCTAGTGTCTGTCTGATCGAACTCGCAAATCTCTCCTGAAACAGATCTACAGTGACTCAGCCCAAAAAAAAAGTGAAGTAATCCCAAACTGTCTGGTTTTGATCATGGAGAGAGGGCCTGAGGTTCACCGGCATGTTCCAGTTACTTGGCGAGATGAGGGATGGAGAGAGTGAGAGAGGAGAGGAAAAGAGGGATGGAGGAGGATGGGGGGGAAAAAAGACTCACAGCTTCCGGAGTTTCTTCAGGCCGGCAAAGGCACCGCTGGTGTCCTCGACTGTTCCAGAAATGTCATTGTGGTCGAGTTCCCTATAGACAGACGGAGAAAGAAAGAAAGAGAGAGTGAGTGTGAAGTGAAGCAGTCTTGGCCTTGGCTCAGTTCTCTTTGGCAGGCATATGGTTGAGAGTCACAGGTTGAACACACCTGGTCTGAAGAGCTCTTTCCCTCCAGCTTTCTCCCTTTACCCCCACCCTTGAGCACTTTCTCTCTCTCTCTCTCTCTGCCAGCCAAACACATTCTTTCCTTTGTGAAGCATGAAGCTGCGGAAAACAGCCATGCACAGGCTAACGCATGCATAATGCATGACAGCTGAAAGCTACTGACACACACACAAACACCGAGGCCTCAGAATCTTTCAGCACCATGAAACTGTTGGCAGGATCCTGCCAGACAGAGTGGGCAAGTTGCGACCGCGCCAGCGTCGGGATACAAGTTCCCTCGTATCATTGCGCCGTTGCTCCAGAGAGCTCACGTGCTAGCTGAACTCGCGCTCCTTCGAACTTCATCTTTAAGCATTTAAACGAAAAGTGTGTGTGTGTGGGGGGGGGGGATCTCGAGTAATTCCCTTTCGAGACCTGCTTTGTGTGTATGTGCGCCACTCTTTCAAACCCGCTCCTCTAAACCTCCGTTGCGATTTTTTGACAGCTCCCTCTTTCACACAACCTTGGCTCTGTTTCTCTTTCATTCTGCCTTGGCTGCCAGTTTCCTTTTCTTTCTGGCTGGATGGTCCTAAATGAACGGTGGGTCGTTAATGGTGGTGCCCAGGGCCTCCGGTTTCCCCCCCCTCCCTCTCTCTCTCTCTCTCTCTCTCTCTCTCTCTCTCTGACCCACCGCATTCCCAATTAAAGCTTGCCCTGCTCCCTTTCAGCGCCGCACACTAAAGCCATGATTAGATTAGAACTGTCTTGTCAAACAGTACTGAGATAAAAAGATGGAGAAAGAAAGAAAGAACAAGCAGGATGGCTGAGCGGAGCAGAGTAGCAAAGCGCTCTGCACAGAAAACTCTCGGCGGAGGCGCAGAGAGGTAGAAAGATTAGCACATCAAACGGGAGGACAAGCCGCGGGATGAGGGAGCAATGAAGCGAGACGGACGGGGGGGAACGGACAGAAGAAAAGGACGAGAAGAAAGAAGAGGTGGGGGTCAAACAGAGACCCTCTCATTCCCACACGAGGAGCCCCCTTACCCCCATTGTTTAGCCATCAGACGTAAAAAAAGGGGCGCTAAGGCCAAGGTCTGGCACCCTACTGAGAGAGAGAGAGAGCCTTCATGCAAAGGCGTAATTCTTTGAGAGAGAGAGAGAGAGCCGTTACAAGAACAAATAATAGTACACAACACAAGAAACAGTAGAAGATAAGTGCGTGTGTGTGTGTGTGTTTGTGTGTGCACGACCCTTATATTTTTTTAACCAAGCTTGAAAAAAAAAGAAAAAGAAAAGAAGTGCCTGGCTCTCCTGAGATGCCTGGCACAGGGAGCCCGTGCACCCAGGAAGCCCGGTGGGAACCAACGAGCCAACAAAGACGAAAGAACAGTAAAGAAAAGAGCTTTCATGAAAAGAAACAAAACCCAAATGGCAGCTTTTCCCAACACGTCCATGCAAAAGAACCGCTTTCGAAGCCATAGCTGTCATTCGAGATTTAGTACCTTTAAGAAAAGAAAACCAAAAAAAAAAAACAGGACAGCCCAGATCTACACGGAAGGCCTCATCTATCTGGAGTCGCATCAGAGACGTGTTTTGAGTGTACAGTAGGTGTGTACGAATTTAAAGACTAATCCGAACTCCAAATACGTACAGTGAGTTCACTAGAAAAGCCACGCCCACTAAATAAACACACTTGTAATCCTCATGTTTTCGTTTTTTTTTTTTTTTTACAACCTTTTTCAAAGCCATGGTACGAAAGAACACCGAGACTCAACGCTACTCGATGTGTGTAACATGAATCAGTCATGAAATGTCCGTGACGTGTTGCACTTACAGTAAGCGTAAGGAGCTGAGACCTCTGAAGGCTCCCTCCGCGATATAGCTGATGGAGTTGTGGCTCAGCTGAAGAGTCTGTAAGTTGGCTAACTTAACAAAACTGCCCTCGGCCAGCTTCGTCAAGTTGTTATTGCCCAGATGCCTACAGGAAATGCCCCAAACCTCGTTATTAAAACTTGACTTTGTATTAACTGCATTTTTATCAACATATATAAGGCACTGACATGAAAGAGAAAATAAATAAATGAATAAAACAAGCTTACAGCTCTCGCAGCCTCTCGCAGAAGCGCCATCCCTCGGGGTTGAAGCTCGCGATGGAGTTGTTGGACAAGTGGAGGTGTAGCAAAGACTGGAGGCCGTACAGAGAGCCACTGTTCACCTCTTTCAGACTGTTATAGTCCAAATGGCTGCGGGAGCGAAAAAACACCAGAGCTCGGTTATTACAGCTAAACGACTAAGCCGGCTGCAATTTACCTGTCAGGGTGCAGAAATGAAGACGGATGGCTCTAAATATGATTTAGCATTAAGGGAAATTTCACAAATTGCACTTGGCTTGTGAACGTCTTAAAGGCAGCGAGTTTGAACTTAAGAGTTTGGTTAATGTCTCCCAGATTTAATGATGATTCGAACTAACCAAATTCAGCCTCGTTATAATTAAATACCAGACATGAAATTACCCTAATTAACAAGATTGAGAACGGTTCATAAAACGCACCAAATTGTATGTACTTAGTATGCAAATCGTTCCCCGGTCTCTATAAATATTCAGGACAACCCCCCACCCCCCACCCCCCACCCACCCACAGAATTGCTAGATAAACAGAACTTAATTATGTTACTGAGTGTTTGATTTCTGATTTCTGCCAGCACTGTCCTGTAAATATATCCAATAACATCAAAGAACACAGCGCACTCACAGGGTTCTCATGCGCGCCAGGCCGAAGAACGCTCCATCTGTGAGTTTGCTGATGTTGTTCCTCTGGAGCTTTAACACCTCCAGGCTGGAGAGACCCTGAAAGGTCAGGCCTTCGATCAAGCGCAGCCGGTTCCTGCTCAGGTCCCTGCAGAAACACACACGGAGAAACAGGGTGAAGCCTGGAATCTGACCTAAATGACTAGTAAATAAAAATGTTCGTAGATTCTATACATATAAAAACACCAAAGATGTGTAATATTGGATATTATAGATTGTGTGTGTAAATAGTGTACTAGTAAAGTCAAAAAACTTTTTAAAAATGAGCTCTGACTGTGCCTCTTATTCCTTTTCATTACTTGAGTGAGGGATAAAGTAGCTGGTTACAAGGTACAGTTTTACATATCACTACTGTCAGAGCGGCTGATCTAGAAAATTACTTAGGAAAATTCTGACCAATCAGAATTCAGTGATTTAACTCCTTGACCAATCAGAATTCAGTGATTTAACTTCATGACCAATCAGAATTCAGTGATTTAACTTCTTGACCAATCAGAATTCAGTGATTTTAACTTCTGACCAATCAGAATTCATCATTTAACTTCTTGACCAATTAGAATTCAGTAGTTAACTTTCAACCAATCAGACTACATCATTTAACTTTTGACCAATCAGAATACATCAATAAACATCCGACCAGATCACATCAGAATGCAAAGATTAATTTCTGACTAATTAGAATTCAGTGATTAACTTACGACCAACCAGAATTTAGTAGTTAACTTTCGAACCAATCAGAATTCATCAATAAGAATCTGACCAATCCGAATGCAGTAACTAATTTCCGAATAATCAGAATTCAGTGATTAACTTTCAATGAATAAGAATCCATCAATGAACTTCTGACCAATCAGAATTTAATGATTGATTTCCAACCAATCAGAAATCAACAGTGCTGTGGGATAAATCTAGATTTGCTCTACAGATATCAAGCACATAACAAAAGGACAGCAGTGACATGGAGCCAGTTAACATTCTTTTAGCAGGTGTTCATCCTCCTCCGTTTCATGTCACCATTCCATTAGAACCAACCGATCCCTCCAAAACACACACACACACACACACAAGCTCTGGCTTTGAGGAACCAGATACAACACCCAGGTGTGAAGGACTAAAGTGTGTGTAGCGCCTGAGAGCAAAGCGAGAGACAAACATGCCGGTGGTGGCTTTGTGTTCTCCACCCTCCTGCTACAGGCAGACGGCAGATACAGTAACCCCCGAGCCTAAAGAACAAAGCATGCCGAGAGAGAGAGTGTAATGGAGGTGAGGGCACCCTCTTCAGATGATCGGCACAGGTGTGTGGTGTGACAACTGAGAGCAGAAAACATTTCCAGCACCATTTTCAGACATTTCTGAAAGAATCAGAATTCAGAAAGGTTTTTCACGAACTAAGTCCTAGAAGCTTGGAGAACGTTTTCAAGAATTTTCCTGGAGAAACCCTTTCTAGATACACAGGAACCTTTTTTTTTTTTAATTAATAACAGAACATTCCTGAACACTCGCGTCTACCGGACCTCAGGATCTAAAGTTGCATTAAACTTGCATATAAAAAACATCTCAGGCACATTTTCAACAACGAGGGAACTAATCCTCAAACTTCATTGTAGAATCGCTCTCAGAAACCCGAGAAACTTTTACCGAACTTTATGAACACGTTTTACCACAAGAACCTTGGAATTCTTTTCAAGAGTTCAGGAACTAACTCAAGGATTTTATTGCAGAAGCGTTTTCGGTAACGTGTACAGAACCTCAGGAATAGGTTTCGACCACAAGAACCTTGGAGGTTTTTCAAGAACTAAAGTTGAACTTTCACTGTATCCCTTAATTTAAAAAGATTGAACTTTATCTGGAAATCAGGGACTTCAGGCATGTTTCCATTATTTTAAGTAGAAACTTAGAAATGCGGAAACATTTTTAAGGAACTTTCCAATGAGGTCTTTTTCTCTTGAGGGCTTTAGTTCCTGCATCAGGGTTTCTGGAAAGGTTTTAGATCCTTTAGACTTCAGATTGCTGGGCCAGGAACGACTAGCATGGAGCATCCTATAGTAAGCAGTGCTAATCAATAGGGGCCACGATCCATGCACACACGCACCTCAGTATGGTTATTAACACCTGAATGAATGCTCTGTAATTAAATTGGTTGTAACAATTTGTTTTCCATTTTATTTCATCCACATGTTCCACAAATTTTATTATACTCTGAGATGTGCGGCTCAAAAAGTCTGGTGTGGAAATCGGTCCCGGTTGATTGATGTATGCAGGTGAATTCAGGTCATGTTCAGTCTAAGGTGTGTACATGTGTGTACATGTGTGTGTATATATGTGTGTGTGTGTGTGTGTGTATATACTCACAGCTGCGTTAGTCTGGGAAGCTCGAGGCCTTTGACAGGCAGCTGGGTGAGCCGGTTCCTGCTGAGCCTCAGGACCTGTAGAGTTTCGTTCAGGTTCCTGAACGCGCCAAACTCCAGGTGTACAATTTTATTACCGCTGAGCGACCTGAGAGAGAGAGAGGGAGAGAGAGAGGGAGAGATTCCATACATTACAGTCTAATCTTCAGTAAATACTTCATCAGGATCAGGACGGATCAGGAGACTGGGAGTCCCGGGTGAGAACATACACTCTCGATGGGACTCGGGTGAAAAATCCCGCGTGGATTTCGTGCACCGAGGTGATTAGACCAAAACGACAGTTTGGACGGATGTTAGTTTGAAATGAACTGTATGTCTAAGAAACTTACATAACTTCCAGGTTTTCAGAATACTGAAAAATATCTATTTGCAATTTTTTCCCCTTTTTATGTGTGTGAATAATTTTTATCATTTTCAACAACGTTACTTCCCAACACACACATGCACAGTGCAACTATTTACTGATAATTACTGTCTATCTATCTATCTGTCTATCTATCTGTCTGTCTGTCTGTCTGTCTGTCTATATATCTGTCTGTCAACCTATCTATCCATCTCTCTGTCTGTCTGTCTACCTATTTATCTGTCTGTCTGTCTACCTATTTATCTGTCTGTCTATGTATATTTCTATCTATCTACCTGTCTGTCTTCCTATTTATCTGTCTGTCTACCTTTTTTTAATCTATCTATCTATCTATCTATCTATCTGTCTGTCTGTCTGTCAACCTATCTATCTGTCTGTCTATCTATCTGTCTTCCTATTTATCTGTCTGTCTACCTATAACAAATTTCCCACTTGTGGGACTAATAAAGGTTTATCTTATCTTATCTTATTTATATCTATCTATCTATCTATCCATCTCTCTGTCTATCTATCTATCTGTCTACCCATTTATCTCTCTGTCTATCTATCTGTCTATCTATATATTTGTCTACATATCTGTCTGTCTATCTATCTATCTGTCTGTCTGTCTGTTTATCTGTCTGTTTATCTGTCTGTTTATCTATCTATCTATCTTTCTATCTATTACTTGTAGAGAAACTTATGGGAAAAAAATATATAAAAACCTCTAACACAAATCTGCGTAGAATTTTTAAAGGACTTTAACCTAAATATTACTAGATGACGGTTTATTAAACGATTTGAAAGACAGAGATCTTTAACCGACGTGTCCGGGAGAAAGTCAAGACATCGCAGCCTGATGAATGTTCCAGTTTTGCGGTGTCAGGAACATGAAAAAACGAAGCGCAAGAAAAGAAGAAGAAGGAGGACATTGGCAAACACGTCAACGGATGGGAAAAGAAAGAATCATGCTGTAGAGAGAGAGAGAGGGAGAGACAGGAGGATTGACTCACAGCTCTCGGACACGGAGGCCGCGGGGGAAGCAGTGTTCTCTCACATCGATGATGTCATTATTACTCAGGTCCAGAGTCTCCAGGTGGGTGAGGTTTCGGAGACGGCTGCCCTGCACGCTGCTGATCTTATTATGGTGCCTGTGAGAGAGATAAGAGCGCGCTGTTAATATATCTGACACGGTTTATTTGTCATAATTAATACACTGGGAAAGAGATACGGCCCTGGGAAGTGAACTGTAATGCACAGGCCCGGAAGAAAAACTGGCACACTGAGAGGTTTTATGGACGACGAGGGGGAGAGAAAGAAAAGCTGACGTGGATTCTGATATTTGTCCGATTTAGGGTGTTAAAAACAGGACGATTATATCTCTAGACCTCTAGAGAATTAGGAATGAATGAATTAGACAGCAGTCTTTGTCTTTATTTCTTCATATCTACAGTCGCTAAAGATACAATAAAAAAAAACCCAGTAGTTTACGTAACAACCTCAGCAGCGACCTCGTTTCCCCTCTCGTCTGTTCCAACCAGCATTCAGAGTCACCTGTATACTAATCACCAGCCTGATCATCTGCACCTGTTTCTCACTGGTTCAGGCCTTAAGTTAGATGATTTTTTAATACTACAGTGATTCATAGGTCACCGTGTGGCTTAACAAACATGAAGGCTGGAAATTCTTTCCTTAAGACTGCATTAAAAATCCCAAAAACGTCCGGCCCTTTATACGCGAAATATGACGAAACCGGAGTCATTGTGAAATCACTCTCAATGATTTCCAGAACAGTAGACGAACTTGTCATTACACAGTATAACAATGCAGTATAACATTAACAATAATAATAATAATATCTGAATAGCAATTTTAATACTTTTAGCCATACAGGCTAGATAACTTGGCTTAACATGAACGCTGTGTTTATGTGGTGACATCACAAACTTGAGCACACACACACACACACACACACACACACACACACACACACACACGGCCCCTGAACCCAATCGGCGTCCGGTGGGTCATTAAAATAATTCCGTACACGACGTGTCTGGCGTCCTGTCAATGATAATGATGCAATAAAAAAATGTCATCGAATGACTTTGAGTTCTGCAGTTAATAAGATTTTGTCGGAATAACGTTTCAGCACTGATTGGCCAAAGGTGAAATGAAAACATCTGGGATTGTTTAGGGAACACAAATTTAGACGCGGAACACATCATATTAAAATGGAAAACATGAATAACCGCACATTAGGAAATTTTCTCTTAATATGGACTTTTTTCTTTCGGTAGGTTCGTTCCCAGCCGGTCAAAGTGACAGCGCGGCGGCGCGGCTACCATAACAGCCGGCCCTCCAAGGGAATACGCGTGTTGGCTATTTGGGTCTTCTTGTTTCTCTCGCAGCCGTGAGAATGGGCTCGGGGCTGGGAATCGGCGCTTTGTTTTCCAACGCCTTCGCATTTGAAAAGCATGAAAGGTCGGAGTCTTTCGGTCAACATCTGGAGTTGCTGGGTTCGCGTCCAGGGCCGGAGAAAAGCAGCGCAAACCAGTACGCTTGAGTAAAATATACATACTGTTACCTAAAGATCCGCTCAGCATCATATAGTCTCACTTACACACATATTACAGAGTGTGTTAAAGCTTAAAAGTGAGATTGTTCACTGAAAATGTTCGAACGTCAACTTGACCGGATGCTGATTGCCGCTGATCTGCTCGCTAAGAAGAACGGATAACTATTACGCCTTAACTTCATTATAAGAAGCTTTTGTTACTATATTTAATCCACCGGACTATTTGAGGCCTTTCCCACGAAGACGCACACACACACACACGCAACCCCAGAGCCGGCTGTTTTAAACCAGAGGACTGAAGAAGAACGAGACAGAATAAGAGAGCATTCCTTCCACCGCTGCACCTGAATAAACAGAAAGCGAGGGGGACGTGATGGTGAGGGATGAGAGCGGGGGCGTTCCTGTTGCTCCTGGAGCTCTGAGTCTGCACTGAACAGCAGGTTAAACAGCTGCTGAGATTGTGGAGGAAATAAAATAATAATAAAGCGAGCGAGAGAGAGAGAGAGGGTCTGCTCCAACACAGAAACTGAACCTGCTGTGACTACAGCCCTCGTCCGCCCACCCACCATCTTATTTCCGATCTCTTTCCCACCCGCCTCTTCATGCGCGTCTGATGACATCACGCATGACCCCTACCGCTTCCCGCCCCCCCCACCCTCCTCTGAATCATTTAACAGTAATCCGTGTGTATGACTGACGGCCCCAGCTGCCGCCCGTCTCTCGGTAAAGATAGACTTTTTACCCAGCGTGCACCGGGCGCTTCACGGCAACAGGCCGCGACCCAGGACGAAAAAAGCAACTCCGGCCGGGTTGGGGGGAGGGGGAGGAGGAGGAGGAGGAGGAGGGAGGAGGAGGAGGTGGGGGTTTAGGATGAGCTCGCATCCCATCCCGGACCTGAGCGACTGCAAAGTCTCAAAAAAAAAAAAAACACGCAACCTGTAACACAAACCCAAAGTCAAACAACTGCATTTCAGGCGCTCGAGCTCATCCTCACTGTCAGCAAATCAGTGTGAGTAGGTTTGTTGTTTTTTTTTCTCTCTCTGAAAGAGAATGATGAATAAATGTAAATCAATAAGGTTACACCATGACTGCACAGCCGAGAGCAATCAGGACAGGGATCATTTGACTGCTCAAATGGATGACACATTGGCAGGGGAGATATATTACAGAAAGAGGGAATGTGATACGGGAACGATTGATGCACACACACACACACACACACACACACACACACACACGCTGTATAGAGCTCGAGATACATGAGGACATGAACTGTAGTGCTGTATACGCACGACTCTCTATACGCGAGTGTTTATAGAGTTTCTAAGATGATTTCGACTCTGGACGGAGGTCCATGTGATAAACCACATCAGGGCATGCTGTTGTCGGAAAATAATCAACAACTGGATGATGCAGAAGTTGTCCGTTTCCTGTTTAGAGCAGTTGTTTTATGATACGATCGTAAATCTGTTCTCATCCGTCCGTGACTGCGTGTAATGTTGGTTCCTGTTTTTTTATGTTTCTCTCACGAGCCTCCTCACCTTCTACCTTGTGCATGTTTTCGAGCACTGACACTGGAGACTCCTTCCTCAAAATTGAACCTCATGACCGAGCTCCGGATCCCATTATACTGTAGACGTTAACACGGTACAGGACGCAGCGCCGATCGAGTTCCATCCTGTGTAAATTGTCTATAAAGGACAGATCTTTAAGAGTGGGCCTGGAGCTTGGGCTAGGGTGTGTGTGTGTGTGTGTGTGTGTGTGCGAGAACACGGCTCGGAAGGTGTTCGCTTACAGATGGAGAGTGACGATGGCCGGCGAGGCGCTGCCAAACTCTGGGATTGATGTCAGCTCATTGTGGTCCAGTCTCCTGGGGGTCAAACACAAGAAGACGGTTTAATTACACGTCGAAACCAAGGCCAAGGTATTTTATCAGAGACGTACGGAAAGCAGAAATCGATGTGGAGCTGCTGGGTGTGTAATTGGTTATAAACAGGAGGTTGATGGGGATGGGGGTGGTGGGGGGATGGGGGAGGGGTAAGGTCATAAAGAATTTTGATGAATTCTGAGAGAAGCACAGTGAAGTAAGACAGGAGGAGGAGGAGGAGGAGGGTGAGGAGGAGTGAAGCCCTCTGGCCGGTGGCCAGCTGCAGCCCCTCTGCGTATAAAATATTTACAGGGCAGGTTAGTGAGTGGTGTCGGGTGATGATGGAAAGTCCTTATTATAGCAAACCTCCTCTTCGCTCCCAATTCCCCCCGCTTTGAGAACAATAGCCTCCGACAAAAAGCCTTAAGTGCCCAATAAAGCTGACTGACAGTTGGGCTATGAAATCGTTAACTACCGCACTGTAAGTGACACACGCGATTAAAACCGTGTCTCTACAGAGCTTCTAAACACCTAGACGTAAAAATAAATAAAATAAACGATGGCCTAACGGCCTAGGCTTTCTCAGTCTGATGGAGGCTGTGTGTATGTGGAAGAGGGTGGATAGCGCTTTTTAAACTCTCCGAGTGCCAATGAGATGAAAGCACCGTATAAACTGGTTGGGAGTTATAAGGCAGAGCTGGCTGATGGGAATGAACTGGCGAATATCACCGTCACTTGTGTGGGGGAGGATAATAATGTTATAATTATAATAATTATTTTGAATTCCAGCATTATCAAATATATTAGTTTTATTATTAAGCTCTATTAAGGTCTATGTATTGTGGTTATTAATGATGGCTAATGATGGGAAATGTTTATTTAAACACAACAAATCTGTTTTATATTGGGTTGATGAAACGTTCACAGTTAAAAGAAAAATTGTTAAGAATTTCAATGTTCACTATTTCTTATTTTTGCTCACGGTAATGTTTTCTTTATTAAAAATAGTATTATTACTACTATTACTTCTACTACTCATTTTTTCTAGAAATGTATATAATTTGTTACAGTAAAATCAACCTCTGGCTTTTTATTCACTATGTATGCTCACTAAATTTTTACTTTTACAGTTAAAAGTGATCTCAGAGTAAAAGGTTTGTCATTTTCTTGCTATTATTGTTTAATAATTCATTAGCCTTGGCTATAAACACAGTTTTAACCAGTATATATATATATATTCAGTATATATATATATATAT
>JAQMYG010000016.1:20027125-20039365 GCA_030014215.1 Clariallabes teugelsi
ACACACACACACACACACACACACACACACACACACACAGTTCGGTCTGTGATTTTGTGTCGATTCTTTTATTTACTGTACGCACACACACGCACACACACACACACACACACACACACACACACACACACACACACAGAGCCCCACTACAAAAGAAATAAGTAAATAATTAAAAGCGTTAGCCAGCAAACTAATATTTATATCAATAAATAATGGATTATAACATGTTCAAGTAAATAAATACAGTAAAAAAGAAAAAAAAGGTCAATAATAAAGAAATGAATAAACAAACAAACAAATAAATAAATTGGTTGCTGGTGTGTGGTTTCTTTATCCAGACTGATGGAACAGTAAACTGCAGCAGTCACCAGTTAAACAGTTAGTAATGAATTCTGATTGAGTGATGAAAGTGCGCCCCCTTCTGGCCATGAAGAGCATCACATGACCCTGCACAGGGCTTCCAGCACTCACAACTCACATCAAGTTCAACACACAGCTCACACACACAACTCACACACACACACACACACACACACACACACCTTAAACACACAACTCACACACACACACACACACACACACACACACACACACACATACTAAACACACAACACAGACACAGTCAACACACACACACACACACACACATAAAACACACAACACACACACACACAACACACACACACACACACACACATTAAACACACAACTCACACACAGTCAACTCACACACAGTCAACACACACACACACACACACACACACACACACACACACACACACACACACACACACACACACATTAAACACACAACTCACACAGCTCTTACATGGTTTAATACACACCTCAAACACCAACTCTTACACAGTTCAGTACACAACTCAAAAACACAACTCACAGTTCAGTACACATACACACAACTCACACATATACACAACTTTGAAACAGTTTAATACACACTTCAAACACATAATTCACACACAGCTCAGTACACAACTCAAAAACACAACTCACACACATACACAACTATTACACGGTTTAATACACACCTCAAAAACACAACTCAAACACACAACTCACACACATACACAACTATTACACAGTTCAGTACACAACTCAAAAACACAACTCACACACAGTTCAGTACACAACCCAAAAATACAACTCATACAAATACACAACTATTACATAGTTTAATACACACCTCAAAAACACAACTCACACACAGTTTTGTACACAACTCACACACACAACTCTTACACAGTTTAGTACACACCTCAAACACACACAACCATTACACGGTTTAATACACACCTCAAACACACAACTCACAAACAGCTCTTACACGCTTTAATACAATTAAATTAAATTCAATTTTATTTGTATAGCGCTTTTAACAATCGACATTGTCACAAAGCAGATTTACACAATCAAAGGAATTATTTAAGTTTGTATGAGATGTGAATGTGTATGAATCAAAATGATCAGACTGTCCCTGATGAACGAGCCGAGGACGACGGCGACGAGGAAAAACCCCCTGAGATGGTAACAGGAAGAAACCTTGAGAGGAACCAGACTCAACAGGGAACCCATCCTCATCTGGGTGATAACGGATAGCAGGGATTTGATCTGCATCATACTGTATGTTAGGAGGCTGAGAGTTCAGTATAACAGGAGATGTGGAGAAGTTAATATGGAGTCCAGTTCGTTATTGGAGTCTCAGGTAGACTGTAGGAAACTCCAGTCCTGAACAAAGGCAATTTTTTCCTTCTTTATATGAATCTGGTGGGGAAACAGTTGATGCTTCTGTTGCTGCTTTTTTTAAATGAATTGTTCACATTAATGAGGAAACACATAAAATGTAAGTCGAAGAACATTATTGTGAGCATTAAGGTTTCAAGCGCACTAGGAATAAAATATGTTAGCGTTCAGCTTCATGCTCACAGCTTGGTGTTGGATTTCGTCCTCTGTAGGGATCATTTACCGCATGATTTTTACTGGGTTCATTCCTGACTCTGGCTTTTTATCTGCTGAGGCATGAAGTGGGATTTAGTGATCCGAGTTACAGCAGCAGCGGGATTGCCACACACTGCTTTCCTCTTTACTTGCTAATGCACACTCACACAATTGCTCAGTTTTTTTCCTTAAATGCATGATTATATTGAACGCAAAAGATTACAGACACGTGACCAATAAAACATAATGTTAAAAGCAAACGTGCTAAAATTATTATTGTTAATTTATTAATATTATCACGTTGAATTTTTAAGACATGTGATGATTATAAATGGTGTAGCCTATTCAGAGCAACTGTTTGATTGTGAACACATTTTTATGCCATTTTGTGTTGTTGTAACTACAGCGTCCAGCAGGTGGCGTCAATGTGCTGTGTCAAAACGTTTAAAGCCGCATGGCTGCAGGTCACCGAGATTTATTCATGTTCAGAGTGGACACATGTTCACCAGTCAGTTGTGTGTGTGTGTGTGTGTGTGTGTGTGTGTGTGTGTGTGTGTGTGTGTTCCAGGATTCAAGGGTTCTGTATTTTTGTATAATGGTTTCAGTGTGTGTTGTGTTGCAGTGTTTCATCGCTGCATAGTAAGTAAAGGTGAGGACTCATGTGGACGCATGTGACTGGACAAATACAACTCAATCACAAACACAAATCAATCACACAACTCCTATACAGTTCAACTCAAACCGGCAAGTCAAAGAAACAACTCCAACATAATTCAATGCACAACTCAAGCATAAAATTCCCATAAAGTTCAATATACAAACACACAAATAAAAGAAACAATTATCTTTCAGTTCAATGCACAACTCAAGCACACAACTCCCATTTAGTTCAGTACATAACTCAAACACACAACTGAGATTTAATTAAATACACAACTCAAAGAAACAACTCCAACATAATTAAATGCCCCAAACAAACAAACAACTCTCATACAGTTCAATGCATAACTCAAACACACAAATCAAGAAACAACTCCAATATAGTTCAAATCCCAACTCAAACACACAACTCTCTTTCAGTTCAATACAGTGAAACACATAACTCCCATTTAGTTCAGTAAACATCTTAAACACGCAAAGAAGCAACTCTAACATAATTCAATGTACAACACACATACAACTTGCATACCATTTAATACACAACTCAATCACACAACTCTCACTCAGTTCAATATATAACTGAATAACTCAAGTACACAACTCATACACAAACCTCTCATTCAGTCCAATACACAACTAAACTACACACTTTCCATTTAGTTCAGTAAACAACTCAACACACTTCCAACTTCCAACAGTTCCATACATAACACAAACACACAACTCGAATATAATTCAATCCACAACCCAAGCAGACAGCTCAGATTCAGTTCAATGCACAATTTAAAGACACAATTCCGATAACTTTCATTACATAACTCAAACGCACAACTTAAACAAACAATCCCAATATCATTTAATGCACAGCACAAAAACACAACTACCAAGCAGATCAATACACAACACAAACACACAACTGGCATATAGTTCAATACACAACTCACACACAACTCGAATTCAGTTCAATATACAACTCCAATTTATTTCAAAACATTACTCGAACATACACCTATAATTCAGTTTAATACACAACTCAAACACACAACAGACATGCAACTGCAACATAACAACTGCAGCATAATTTAGTGCACAACACAAACACACGATTCTCATACAGTTCAATACACAACCCAAACACAAAACTTTCTAACAGATTAATATAACACAAACACACAACTGGCACATAGTTTAATACACAACTCAAACACACACCCATAATTCAGTTCAATACACAACTCAAACACACAACTCTAATTCAGTTCAATACACAACTCAAAGAAACAACTCCAGTATAATTCAGTGCACAACACAAACACACATCTCTAATTCAGTTCAATACACAACACAAACACATAACTGGCACATAGTTTGCTGTGACCGGAAGCTAAAATCAAATATATTTAAATTTAAGTCTTTAAATATATATAGAATTTTTTTATTTGTTTTGTTTGATGCGCTTATTGTTGAGTAAACCAGATAATCACGCTGGCTTGCGAGCCAATCCAACAGACGTCCAGCATTGACCCACGTCTTACTTCTGCACAAGCTTCTGTTTACATAATTCTAATCATTAAGCTGTTCATCACTGACATCTACAGAAAATTGATGGTAAACATTTTTCAAATCATGTATTTGATCCACAGATAATAGATCCATTCTTGCTCAGATTCATTCTTACCTAAACACTGTACCTTGATCATTAAACACTGTTACCGAGTAAACATCATACAGATATTTGTAGTGCAGGAGAGCAGCATGCAGATGAGTCTGACTGATAGGAAATAAGCCGTTACTGCAGCGGTAATAAGACTTGATTATGTTCTAATGCTCCAGCCCATATGGATGAGAGTCTCCATCGCCAGAACAACCGAGAGATGTGAATATGTCCAAACAGCTGTTGGTGACACACACGCGCACACATGCACACACGCACAAAGTAGGTTTGTTCTCAAACACCTGGTCCCTGTATGACAATGATCTCATTTGGAGGAAATCTGTGGAGTAATATGACATCAGATGAACATTATGCTTCTTAATAACCAGATTTTAATGCTCCAGCGTCCCACAGCTCTACATCGGCTCTGCATCATACAGACATATCACCTCATCTGTTACTACCACGAGCCTCCAGAACCCAGTCAGGGGGGAGTCGGTCATTCCTTTGAGACACAAAGAAGCATTGATGTTGATGCATCCGTCAATCATGGATTCGAATAAGTCAAGTAGAAAGTTCAAGTAGAAAGTCTAAAATCTAGACACTGAATTCCCAAATAAGGTGTGTTTGAGTTGTCTTTCCGGGGCTTGTGTGGTTGATTTATTTGTTAGATTGTTTGGGAGTTCAAGAGTTTAAAATGGGTGTTTGTGTATTGTCAGAATATGGGGATGTTGTGTGTTCGAGTTGTGTGTTGGACAGTATAGGAATTGTGTATTTGAGTTTTGTTTTTGAGTGTTTTACATTGCGAACTGTTTGAGTTGTATGGTTTGAATTGTGTGTGAGTTGTGTGTTGGACAGTTCTGTTGTTTGAGTTGTGTGTTTGACAGGATGGAAGTTGTGGGTTTTAGTTGTGTGTTTGACAGTATGTAAGTTGTACTGTATAGTTTAAGTGAGTTGTGTGTTGAACAATATAGGAATTGTGTATTTGAGCTCTGTGTTTGAGCACTGTTTGAGTTGCATGGTTTGAGTTGTGTGCGAGTTGGGTATTGGACAGTATAAGAGTTATGGGTTTGGGTTGTATGTTGGAAAGTATGGAAGTTGTGTGTTGGATGGTAGAAGTGTGTTCGAATTGTACGTTGGAAAATATTGGAGTTGTGTGTTTAAGTTGTGTGTTGGAAAGTATGAGTGTTGTGTGGTTTGTGCTTTGTGTTGGATAGTATAGGAAATGTCTGTTTGAGTTGTGTGTTTTATGTGTTTACAGTATATGAATTGTGTATTTGGGTGTTTGAGTGTTTTACTTTGCACTGTTTGAGTGGTATGGTTTGAGTTTTGTGTGAGTTGTGTGTTGGACAGTATCAAATTCAAATCAAATTAAAATTTTATTTGTCACATACACAGTCATACACAGTACGATATGCAGTGAATTGTAAGGGAGTTGTGGGTTTAAGTTGTATGTTGGAAAGTATAGGGGGTTGTATGGTTTGAGTTGTGTGTGAGTTGTGGGTTTGAGGTGTGTGTCTGACAAATGTTAGTTTTGTTATATGTTAGATAGTGTGTGTGTTCTGGGTTTGAGTTGTATATTTGAGTTGTTGAACAATATAGGAATTGTCTATTTGAGTTCTGTGTTTGAGCACTGTTTGAGTTGTATGCGAGTTGTGTATTGGACAGTATAAGAGTTGTGGGTTTGGGTTGTATATTGGAAAGTATGGAAGTTGTATGTTGGATGGTAGAGGTGTGTTCGAATTGTACGTTGGAAATCATTGGAGTTGTGTGTTTAAGTTGTGTGTTGGAAAGTGTTGTGTGGTTTGAGCTTTGTGTTGGATAGTATAGGAAATGTCTGTTTGAGTTGTGTTTTGGACAGTATATGAATTGTGTGTTTGAGTGTTTTACTTTGTGCACTGTTTGAGTTGCATGGTTTGAGTTTTGTGTGAGTTGTGTGTTGGACAGTATCAATTAAAAATTTATTTGTCACATATACAGTCATACACAGTATGATATGCAGTGAATTGTAAGGGAGTTGTGGGTTTAGGTTGTATGTTGGAAAGTATAGGGGGTTGTATGGTTTGAGTCGTGTGTGAGTTGTGTGTTTGACAGTATGGGAGTTGTGGGTTTGAGGTGTGTGCCTGACAGTATCAAAATTCTGTTAGATAGTGTGTGTGTTCTGGCTTTGAGTTGTATATTTGAGTTGTTGAACAGTATAGGAATTGTCTATTTGAGTTCTTTGTTTGAGTGTTTTTCATTGGGCACTGTTTGAATTGCATAGTTTGAATTGTGTGTGAGTTGTGTGTTGGACAGTGTGGGAGTTTTACAGTTTGAATTGTGTGTTGGACAGTATGGGAGTTGTGTGTTTTAAGTTGTGTGTTGAACAGAACGGGAGTTGTATGATTTGAATTATATGTTGGAAAATATTGGAGTAGTGTTTAAGTTGTGTGTTGGAAAGGATGAGTGTTGTGTGGTTTGAGCTTTGTGTTGGATAATATAGGAAATGTGTATTTGAGTTCTGTGTTTGAGTGTTTTTCATTGGGCGCTGTTTTAGTTGTATGATTTGAGTTGTGTATAGATTGTGTGTTGGACAGTATGGGAGGTTTAAGGTTTGAGTTGTGTGTTAGATAGTACCAGGATTATGTGTTTAAGTTGTGTGTAGGGTATCTGAATTGTGTGTTGGTCTATGTGTGAGTTTTGAGTTTTGTATTGTCTGCATGGGAGTTGTGTGTTTACGTTGTGTGTTTGAGTTGTGTGTTGGACTTTATGGGAATAATGTGTTTGAGTTCTCTCTGTGTATGAGTTCTTATCTGCTCGAATTTTGAGTTGTTTGCATATGAGTTGTATGTTCTGTGTATCGTGTTTTGTCTGTTGGGATGTAATACGGCAGAACATAGTAACACTGCTCATTTATGCAGTTCTCATGCTTGTGTTAGTGTCTACCTCTTGAATGGAAGACTAGTGTTTAGGCCCCGCCCACTGAGATCACGGTCTGGAGGGTAACCGTGTCCGGAGGCCAAGAATCTAATAATTAGGATAAATTATCATAACGAATGATAATACTGATCGCCTCCCAGAGCCGTGGCCTTTAAGCGAAGCTGCCCGGAGGAAGTGATCTCATTTCCTCATGGCCGATGAGGTCATTTGTCCTGTTAGTACTAACACAATCGGTCATCGTCATAATCCTCGAGCTTTCTCTCTCTCTCTCTCTCTCTCTCTCTCTCTCTCTCTCGTTCCTCAGGGTCTTCACCCATCTGTGCTCCGGTGCCGTGACATTTCCAGTCTCTCATCAGCAAATGTCAATCTGTGTGTATGTGTAATAGATGTGTTCTCTCTCCATCTGTATCTCTGTATACGCGCGCGTGTGTGTTCAGGGTTAACTAGCTGTCACACGAAAGTTGTCAACAGTAAGCCCCGCCCCTTAAGCGCCATCTTAAAGTTTTAGCAGGAACGTTCTCGCTGATCAGCTTTGTGTTCTTGTAATTCTGCGAGCATGTAAATGAATGTCAGCGTAATGGATAAAAGGAGATGTGTGTGTCCTGGGAAAAAAAAAAAACATACTGAGGATTGAAATGCAAATGTAAAAAGGAGGTAGAGGTGATGAGATACGAGAAACCAAAGAAACAGGGAGAAAATGATGGGTGCTAGTTTATTAATACAGGGTTCGGAGAAAACACGAAACAAACAAACGAAAAAACAAAGCACGCAAACGTTTCTGTTTAAAAGAAGAGAAACACGGGATCAGCATAATAAACGACAGGCGCAGCAGTCAGTGAATTTGCCTAATAATTCCCGCTGATGTGTTTTGACCCGCTGAGGCTTTTTAATGATAAAAGCACTACCTGTTTAACCTCGGTGACCTTGATGTGAAAATTGCCGGCTATGAGGTGAATAAATGAATATAAATTCGGATACATATTTGTCTGTGTTTTTCATTCATTATCTTTTCAGCAGGTATGTTTTTTTTTTCACTGCCTCTCTCTTTCTCTTTCTATCTCTCTCTCTCTGTGTGTTCTTCTCACTCCGTCTCTTAGACTAATACGTCCAAACAGAGCAGGATGTACAATATTTGTTTACGAATAAACGAGAAATCTGCGTGCGAGCGCCAGTAATCCTGCTCACGGATTAAACCATTGTTCTGTCATCTCTATGACACCGTATCCAAATCTCCTAATCTACAATTCAGGAGGATAAACAAACTTTGCACCAGTGCACGTCCCGAATCGTCTTCTTTCTTCTTTCTTGAAAAGCTGTAAAAAAAAACATGTTACTTCCTGTTTTTCGCTTATGTTACAGCAGCTGCAAAAATCAAACATCATCTGAGTTTTGTTTTCTCCTTTGTCTTAAGGTTAAGACAATAAAATACAGAGTTACAGCATTTGGCAGACACACTTTTATCTACGTTTACATCTAAGCAGTTGAAGGTTAAGGGCCTTGCTCAAGGGCCCAATGGTGGCAACTTAGTGGTGCTTGAACCTGGGACCTTCTGATCAGTAGTCTAATGCCTCAACCACTGAGCTTTACTCCTGACTGTAATAAAAATGGGCAAAATGGTGGCAAAGCGGTTAGCACTGTGGCGTCGCTCCTCCAGGGTTGAGGGTTCGAGTCCAGACTTCAGGTCTGTGTGTGTTTGTGGAGTTTGCTTGCTTTCCCCATGCTTGGTAGGTTTCCTCCAATTGCTCCTACCATGGAAACGAAAGCACATAGATACATACCTTATCTTAACCCAAACTTTGTTTAAATCCTAATCGGATAAGAGGGGCACATCCTGAAACTCCTAGCTCCGGTAGTCTAATTTCCATCGCTAATGCGCAAACTGATTGTAATGCCCAGTGATGGTGCCGGATGAGGGATGATGGAGGCTGAGCCGCAGTGACAGGGTC
The DNA here is from genome assembly GCA_030014215.1 of Clariallabes teugelsi. NCBI lineage: Eukaryota > Metazoa > Chordata > Actinopteri > Siluriformes > Clariidae > Clariallabes > Clariallabes teugelsi. Next base: position 20,036,261 of record JAQMYG010000016.1, read on the forward strand.
GGCGAATGGCATTAAAAATGAGGCGGTCGCCTTAATAATTAAACACTTTCTCCCCTTTTCCGAGAGATCAATCGACGACTTTCAGATGGGCCTCACACCGTTTGACCTACAAAGATCCTACTCTGCATGTCGGAGTTTTTAAACTGGTTTTAAAGAAACATATGACAATACTGGCACAGTTTAAAACCAAAGACTTAACTTGCTAGAACCATTACATTCACGGCGAGGAGTTTATTTTGTACCTATTGCGTAATATAAGAGCGCGATCCTGTTGAGCGCTCGACCCTGATTGGTCAGAAGGTGCCGATTCGTTTTCTTTAACACAGCAATGCAAGCTCAGGTTTATATTAATAAAAATGATTTGATAACCGTCATAAAAATGCTTGATATTTCAAATAAAAATTCAAATTTTATTCATCACATACACAGTCAAGCACAGTACGAGATGCAGCGAAATGCTTAAACGACCGCCCGTGACCTTAAAAAACAAGATTATCAATATATAAATAAATTATGGAATAAAATAATAATAAAAACAATAGAAAAACTTATGTATAGACAATATAGCTATAGAAGATAAGAACAAAATCTAAAATATAAGACAAATATAAGAAAAACCTAGATGTACAAATACACAATATAAAACAATTGTTATTTATCGAGGAAGAAAAAGGACAAGTTTTACAAAAAGAGTCTCCAGGGTTAGAAATTTGATGCTTTAATTAAAGGCCACTTTTGTTATGCAAAAAAATTGCTTGGTCATTTTTAGACATTCACATGGGCCTCCAGTTCTCATATGTATATGTGTGGAAACAAAAAAAAAAAAAAAGGGAAAAACAAACATTTCCTGCTATGTGTTTTTAAACTAACCAGTTAGATTTTCCTCTTCCTCTGTGACCTCATATACTGTAGTAAAGGCCCCTCCCCTGCAGATTGAGGTATAAAAAAAATGCATTATTCTATTGAAGTGTGTAAGACGTACACACTTCAGTGTAGCAACAAGATCTGCGTTTAACTTGCTAAAGAAATAATAAAATATGGGACCTTTAATAATCATTGCTAGCACTATTCAAATTCTGTGGCAAGTATAATAGAGGGATGAACACCCTCCGGGATCTGCTCTTATGGGAAATTCATCAACCTTTAGTTGGTTTTAGTAGCTCTAGTTCATTGCTGATTATTTTCCTCTAACATCATGTGACTTATTTAGTCAATAGACTCAACTCAGGGGTCAATGTTGCCGGTTCCTCTTTGTTTTTACATTTCATGAGAGCACGGGGATTATTTTAAATGTATTATACATTTTTCTATAATATACCTCTTAGTCGTATTAGCAACCCTCTCTTCTCTTGTGATTTTTTTTTTTTTTTTTTGTATTTGGACCTCCTGTGCTAAAGTGAATTCTGAGCTGTGATGTTAGTCTGACGGAAACGGTTTTAGCCGCTCGGATCGCTGCTCCTGATGCTAATTCTGTGTGAAAACATCAAACGGCCTCATGATCAAAGGTCATCGCTCTGTCTTTTGCGTTCGTGTAGGTGTTTGATGGCGATTTTCTTTTTCCCGTTTCATCTCCAGCCGCGTTCGTGAGGAGCCGCGAGGGGCTGCACATGTCGAGATCGCTAACACTCTCTCTCTCTCACACACACACACACACACACACACACTCTTTCTCACACACTCTCTCTCTCTCTCTCTCTCTCTCTCTCTCTCTCTCTCTCTTTATGGTGGCTCATGAGTTGTTGTTGTTTTTTTTACTGGTTTCTTTTTAATGAGACTGTTATTATGGACGTAGCGCATCGCATTAAGGGATGCGATTACACGCCTCAAAATTAACAGTGTTACAACAACACTGAGTTTTTAATTTAACATGTGTAATTTACATCCGTCTGGAGTTAAACACTAATACAGTCGCGTGTGGGTGTGATGTATTCCGGCACGATCGTTACATAATCATTACATTTATATAACGGCGTAGTTTATAGCAGATCCGGCTCCGATCCTGAATGAACGTTTTTAAGAAGAACTTTCAATGTTCCGTGTCATTTACTTATTACGTTCACCTCTTTCTCTCTCTCTCTCGCTCTCTCTCTCTCTGTACACACACATGAATTAACACACAGTAACACACTCCCTGCTTCATTGACACACAATACACCTACACAGCAGGACCAAGAGTTAGTGTTAGAATTTTAACTCTACCACATTAGCATCTGTTTTAGTTCATTTCAAGCTGTTTAGCCTCACTGTCTATGCAAACATGGTAGCTGTATATACAGAGCCAGCTGTCGTTAGTGGATGTAGATCAGGAGTGTGTGTGTGTGTGTGTGTGTGTTTTAGTGGAGCTGTTGATGTGTATTAAATTTGATTGATTCATTTATTATTTTAAATGAGGGGTGTTCGAGTCAAACCCGGACTTTTCATTGTGCAGAATAACAGAACACAGTTATGAGGATAAAAACTCCCTTTATTTCTCTTATCTCTGCGTATCACTAGTGCTTGGATCTCACTGCAGAGAGCTCTCTCTCTCTCTCTCTCTCTCTCTCTCTCTCTCTCTCTCTCTCGGTCGGTGCCCAGCACGCACTCACCTTCTGAAAATGCAGGTATTGGTGAATGATTTATGAAAAAAAAATTCACCATTCAAATGTTTTACTGCGGCTAAGAGTCTCATCACCGTACTGTTCTTCTGTAAAAGTCAATCACTTGTACGCCTTTATTCTTCAGAAATTTCATCAAGTTTCAAGTTTCAAGTCCCGTTTTGACTTGAACGCAACTCAAACTTGCTTAAAGATTATTTTACTATTTAGACTATTTATGTTTTTTAAATATTTATTTATATATCCTTTTGTTGAGGAGAGAGATGGATGGATGGATACAGAGGCACATAGAGTTTATGAAAAGCCTTATGACTGGTTAGGTTTCATTAGTTATCTATCTACTATGTATAGATTTATAGACAGGCAGACAGACAGACAGATAGATAGATAGATAGATAGATAGATAGATAGATAGATAGATAGATATAAAGAAAGACAGACAGATAGATAGATAGATAGATAGATAGATAGATATCATGACAGACAGAAAGACAGACAGACAGCATGACAG
>JAQMYG010000016.1:20055802-20072040 GCA_030014215.1 Clariallabes teugelsi
CTTGAATAAGCCTCGATTAGTTACAGCTGAGCTCCGTTTGTGGAACGACATGAGGCTTAATTTGGAGATGCCGCTAACTTGAGTCTCACTTTTGCGCGGAAGTCTGGCTTTATTAAGCTACTTTCATGGAATACCCCCCAGGACTGTGACTAGCGTGAGGCTAATTATTTATTTTTTGTTCTACCAGGACGTGATAATGAATGACATGTAAAAATCATTTAAAAAAAAAAAAAAAAAAAAGTCTTTTCAACTGCACAAGCACATTTATTCCTCCAAATTCCTCAAATTAATTAACAATAACGAAATAATATTATTTAAAATACACAATAACAATAAATAGTTATAATAAAAATAATAAATGTTAGATTGTTTTTATTACTATTAATAAAAATAACATATTTTTATAAACCATTTTAGTTTCTTTTTTTTTTTATTATTAATAAACTATTACAATTTTAAAACATTTAATTTCACTTAATCATTCAGGACAGTGTAATGAAGTCCCACGGCTGTTCATGATATCGCTTTTAATGCCCTATGAAAAAATGTGAACACGGCGTAATCTGATTGGTCAGCGAAAGACGTTCCTGAGCGCTGATTGGCTGGTGCTTGTTTCCGGGGCGCTCAGATCGACCGGTGACGTTTTTCCCAGCCGCAGTGAGACGGACTGGGCGAGAATGGCTGCCGGTGGAGGTTAGAGTTACACGGTTTATTAATCTCTCTTCGACTGTTTAAAGTTTGTATGAAACAAATTATGATTTATATCTAACATGCCAGGCATTTGCTCCACCAGAGCGGTCATGTTCCGGTTTAAATGGATGTTGTTTCGAGTGTTTGGGTAGCCAGGGGGGGAAAAAAGTACTGACTGATTAGCAACCGGCTAATCCAAGCTAGGCAGCTAGCAAAAAAAAAAAAAAAAAACCTAGCCTGGGCAGATAAGCGCTGTGGGAGCTGCCACGTCCAAAAAAAGCAGCAAAAACGTTAGTAATTATTGTTATAATCGTTGTTTAGATGATTCTCTGGTATAATATTGAGTAAATTCGAGGAGTTTATGGACTGTCTGTGGGCTTTGTAGAGAAATAAATGCGCTCGTGCGGTTGTAAAGGCTTGTCTTTTTTTAACGATTTTTTTGCGACGTGTCATTGTGACGTCCTGGTAGAAAAACGATTTTAGCCTCACCCTAGTTACAGTCCTGTTTCAGTAGTGTAGTAACTTGGTCTTTGTTAATCAGCATAAACAAGTTAGCCTGCTATCTCGGCTAGCTACCACCTGCTGGCAGTCTGGCTAATCTACAATGAGTTGTTTAGCTAGCATGCTGGTTCCTGTTTTTTGTTTTATGAGTCATTATAACCCCGAATTAAAGCGACATGTCCAGATTGAAGACCTTTAAACTGTCACTGTATGTTGTTGTTTTGATAACTTGGTCCATATTGATGTATTGGTCTAGAAAACAAAACAAGACACAGATGGGGGAGTAGGAAATATGTCTAGGTTTAATACTAGTTTATAAATTCTTTGTGTTCAGCATCAGCATGATTTATGTTAAATTATTGTTCTTTTTAATAACCTGGAAATGCGATGGCATACTGATAATAGGCTTTAAAAAAGGCTCTGTCGTTTTTAAAACTGGTTGAACGGGTTAATATTAATGAATAATAAGCACCTAATTGGCTTATTCATTGTTAATTAAATGTTACTCATCTCTGAACGAGAACTATACCCATCCTGGATGAGTTTCTGCCCTGCCTTTGATGTGACAATATAATTTGGATCAGAGCTCTGTATTGTTTGTGAAATTTTTGCTTGGACACGTGATGTACCTTTAGTGCAGTATGTAAAATGAGTATAACGTATTCATGAAGTGACCAAGTCAAAGCAGGACTGCAGAACACAGTTATGAATATAAGTGAATACTCGTTAATTTCTCTGTATAATGCCCTGCTACACTAATGCACTAAACAGAGTTTCACTAGTGCTTGAATACCATCAAGGTAGAAAGTTTAATTTTTGGAACGCCGGCCTCCCAGGAGCTCCTTTAATGGCCCAAACATGTGGAAATGGCTGGGAGCGAGGTCAGGACTGTATGGGGGATGTGGCTGTAACTCCTAGCTGAGTTCCTGTTATGTGCAAATGGTGCAGTATTGACTGTGAGGTAGAGAATTGTCCTGCAAAATTAGAATGACTTTGGTGATCAAACCAGGCTGTTTTTTTTTTTTAACGTTAAAAGAAAGGGCTATTAAAGAGGAGTTCATGTGAGACCAGCAATTCTAACAGTATGATCATGACTCTGGATTTTTTTTTTCTTCTTCTTTTTTTTTCACATTGATGGTATCCAAGTACTAGTGAAATGCTGCGATAAGTGCATTTGAGTAGCAGGGATTATATATAGAGGAAAAAATATAACTGTTCTTGTTATTCTGCACAATTCAAAGTCCTCCTTAGTCTTGAAAGCCCCTCATACAGGTTTTATTTTAGGTATGAACAAAGCTAGCAATTTATTTTAAACAAACTGACACTTGAGAAATGCAGATTCTTTTCACATGCCGTTGTGAATCAGTTGCTGAATCAGTGGACTAGTTTGTAAAACTGGTTAATTTTCTATTTGGATCGGTTTTGTTTCCACAAAGAAATATGCGAGTGAACCTAAACGCATCATTACGGGTCACGTCAGGACGTTTCCTCTGCTTGTTGGTTAAACGAGTCTGGAGTAGGTGGGATTTCTCAAGTTTCTGTGGGAGGAGGTGGGATGGGTCAGAAAAAAATAAAAATAAATTGTGCCTACATGCAAGATCACGTCTTATTCCTTGAAGCACATATAGAGTTTGTGTCTCGCAGAAACCTTTTGTCTTTCTGCTTGCGTTTTTTTAAAACAAGTCTTAGTACCTGGTTATGACATGAGCACAGGGATCTTTATATGGTGTTGAAGGGTCTTTGTTGTCTTGCTAAATACTATTTTGCTGAATGAGACTACTGTTGAGAGGAAAATGTTTACAGCAGAGGTGGGGGCAGTGGTGGCTTAAACGCTTAAGGCACTGGGTTACTGATTGAAAGGTCAGAGGTTCAAGCCTCAGCACGGCTAAGTAGCCACTGCTGAGCCCTTGAGCAAGTTTCTGTTCAAGGGGGATGGCATTGTGTTCTGGCTGACCCCCAGCTTCCTGAATGGGATAAGCGGGGGACAGAAAAAAAAAATCCATGTGACAAATAATTGAATCTCATAAATTATTGTGCTTGTTTGTTTGAGTGAGTGTTTTAATATATATATATTTTTTTATATGCACATTTAGTTTCAAACGAGATTTCTTTCTTTTCTTGTGTCATAAATGATGTCTGTTTTTTCTGCCTCAAGTTGTTGAAATAACTTGATTAATCGATCACGCGTTAAATATTTTAAATACAAACTGAAAGCGTGAGAAGGTTTCTGCGTCTTTGAATAGCTCTTTCCTGGTGGTTGCTGTAGAACGTTGCTGCTCTGTGACCTCTTTTTAAATCTAAATAAATTAGTTTAAACAGTTTGGCCTGTTAGTGTTTACATGGTTTAACTTTGCAGATCGGAGATAAAACGCAACAAGAAGTGATTGATTCATTTCTCTGACTCAAGTTTAAACTTGTGCACACTCGCTTTCTCATTCTCGATACAGACATTGGGAAGCTGTTACAAGTACAAAATGGGACTCCTTCAAGCACAAGCTATAACGGGGTAGACGCCCTGCATGCCTGCACCGTTCTCCAGCAGCTTAAAGCCCTGTACGATGAAGCGCAGCTGACCGACATCGTCGTGGAGGTGGACAACGGCGAGACCTTTGCCTGTCACAGAAATGTCCTCGCTGCAATCAGTCCTTACTTCAGGTAGAACATACGGCATTTGAACACAAATACATGTTAAAAGCTGCAGAGAAATACATCAGACATTTTATTAATCATAAGACGTTTTTTTTTTTTTTTGCTGCATACATGGTTGTCCTTTACATATTCCGTCAAAAACATGTGTGTTCTACAGTCAAACATTGCTGTCGTTGAACTTGTAATTGTGTCGAACATCAAACACCAAGTTATGTATTGGATTGTATCAAGGAAAGAAAACAATGGAGTACAGCTTGTGAATTTAATTTACAGTCGAACCCCCGCAAAGTCGCGGTTCAGAGTTTGCCGCCTCAGTCGTTTGCAGATTTTTCCTTAGAACATGAATAATAATTTTGTGGAAACTCCCCGCGATTTTGCTTAAATGCAAATATCCTCCGCAGTTTTTTTAAATGGCTTTTTTTGTGTGGCAATATATAATTATTGAGAACATATTTAGGGTTTAAACTATAAAAAAAAAAAAAAAGGGTATTCATAGGCATTTTTTGTGACCACACCTGAAATTTGCTGAAATTTTGGGGGTCGACTGCATTACAAGACTCGGCGTGATTGAATAAATATTTTTATTTATTTAGTTTTGAAAACCCGAGGCATCACTTGATTAAGGTGCACAAAATTATTAGCAAACAAAATGACCGAATGTTGGACTGTTTTGCATCACGGGAATCGATGATGTAAATTGTTTTACAAGAACCGAATATTGTTAGATTACTGCATCTGACGATGAAATAAAAACACACAAGTAAAGATCGTTGGAATATTGCCGTTGCAGACATTTTCTACTTTGAAGTTGGAATATTGTAGCATTTTGAAAACCGTCATTAATAACGCAAACACTTCTGAATCTCTCACTACAACCGCACTCATGTTTTATTCTCTCCCGTCACCTCAGATCAATGTTCACCAGCGGCCTTACGGAGAGCAGCCAGCGCGAGGTGCGCATCGTGGGCGTGGAGTCAGAATCCATGAGCCTGGTGCTGGACTACGCCTACACCTCGCGCGTCGCTCTGTCCGAGCACAACGTGCAAACTCTGTTTACTGCAGCGAGTCTCTTCCAGATCCCGGCGCTGCAGGACCAGTGCGCTCACTTCATGATCAGCCGGCTGGAGCCACAGAACTGCATTGGCGTGTTCATGTTCGCCGACGCGTACGGACACCGCGAGCTCCGCGAACGAGCCCAGGACTACGTGCGCAGGAAGTTCCTGTGCGCTGTGGACGAACCCGAGTTCCTTCATCTGACCAAAGAACAGCTGGTGGGAATTCTGGATAGCGACGACCTGAACGTGGACAAAGAGGAGCACGTGTACGAGGGCATCGTGCGCTGGCTGGAGCACGACCCTGTGCGTCGGCAGCCCTTCCTCGCCGACGTCTTTGCCAAGTGTATCCGGCTGCCGCTGTTAGACGAGGCCTTCGTGAGCCGCATCCCGGCCCCATTCGCCCTGGCGCTGCCCGTGGAGCCTACGGAAAAGAGCCGAACTAACGGCGGCAAGGGCTGCCCGCAGCGCCTAGGCATGACGGCGTCCGAGATGGTGATCTGTTTCGACGCCGCGCACAAGCACTCAGCCAAAAAGCAGACGGTACCATGTCTGGACACAGCCACGGGCAAAGTGTACAAGCTGTGCAAACCGCCCAACGACCTGCGCGAGGTCGGGATCCTCGTCACGCCCGAGAACGACATCGTCATCGCCGGAGGTTATCGTCCCGGGAGCAGCGAGACGTGCATCGATCATCGCGCGGAAAGTGACGTCTGGCTGTACGAGCACGCCGGCAACCGGTGGCTGGCACGTGCGCCCATGCTGAGAGCGAGGATCGGGTGCCGCCTGGTGCACTGCTGCGGGAAGGTGTACGCTCTCGGAGGGCGCGTCTACGAGGGCGACGGGCGCAACGCTCTCAAATCGGTCGAGTGCTACGATGCCAGGGACGACTGCTGGATCGCCGTTAGTCCGATGCCCGTCGCCATGGAGTTCCACAGCGCTGTGGAGTATAAGGATCGCATCTATGTTCTCCAGGGTGAGTGTTTAAAAAAATACATGTAGAAATTTGTATCGTTCCACATTTCTATGAAAGTTCTCCTCAGCAATTCTGTTAAACTGCAGAAATATTTATACAGGTTGAGAACAACATCCTAAGCAGAAGCTCTTCCATCCAAAACATCCTCCAACTTGTTTCTCTTCCTAATCCTTCCCTCAATGGCCTACACACTGGATCTGACCAGAGCAGTGCACGATGGCTGTTTAATTTTATATATGTTTTGCATTTCAGGTGGTAAAAGGTTGCAGTTTCTCTATAGTCCTACAGGTTGTGAGCTCTACAGTACAGTCGACCCCCGAAATTGTGACAAATAAAAATGCCCATTTTTATAGTTTAAACCCTAAATGTGCTCCCAAAACAATTAAATTTAATTTCAAACTCAAAATTGAATGCATTACCCTTATAAAATAATAAATGATAAAGAATGTAAAGGTAAACCCGTATACTCTACAGTACTGTACTGCTGTGTCTCCCGCAGCGCTAGAATGTAAAACATCGATGTTACCCCTATGTGTACTGTAATACATGCGAGCGCGTTTTCTTTGGTATCAGCACTGTAGGTTAAATACGGTAATAATTCACCATCACAAGCTGTATTGTTGTCCTCTACAGTTGCGTTGTGTTCTCTCTACTGTATTAAAAAATGTATACGGTATTATATTTTACATGGAAATTTTGCTGAATTTACGTTAATATTTATGTTGCAGAATTAGTAAATTATACTGTTCTTAATAGTTTAGCCTTAAAACGATGAAAAATTATATATTGCCATGAAAAAAGACAAAAATAAAAATTGCAGAGGATATTTATTAGTTAGGTTCTATGGCAAAAATCCGTGAATGACTGAAGCCATTACACAATATACCGGACTTTAGACGTTCACTTGCACTCTGAAAATATTGTATATAGTTGTAAATATTGGTATTTGTTTTTTATGAGCCACTTCCCGATAGAACGGCTGCTCATTCGCATCTACGGATATTCATAAATCGAATATTTGTAAGTCGAGGACTACCTGTACAGACATTCTTCTGATTCTGTAATGGTGTAAAATGTGAAATCGATTCCTCCATGTTTTTTGTTTTTTCCCCCCGCTCTTTACTTTAGGCGAATACTTCTTCTGCTTTGACCCCCGTAAGGATTACTGGAGCCACCTAGCACCCATGAACAGCCCCCGCAGCCAAGGACTTGCGGCGCTGCACGGTCACCGCATCTACTACATCGGCGGCGTGTGCCGCAACCACCAGCGCACCTTCACGGTGGAGGTGTTTGACCTCGAGCAGAACAGTTGGAGCCAGCGACAGGACTTGCCCTTCGAGCAGGCTGCCAGCCCCTACATCAAAGCGATGATGTTAGGAGGACACCTGCACCTGTTCGTGCGCGCCACCCAGGTCACGGTGGAGGAGCACGTGTTCCGCACCAGCCGCAAGAACTCTCTCTACCAGTACGACGAAGGGGACGACAGCTGGAGCAAAGTCTACGAGACGCCGGAGCGACTCTGGGATCTCGGCCGCCATTTCGAGTGCGTCGTAGCCAAGTTGTACCCTCAGTGTCTCCAGAAAGTGCTTTGATCCGCTGGAGAAAGTGAGAAGCAGGGATTTTTTTTGTTTGTTTGTTTATTTGTTTGGGTTTTTTTTGTTTGTTTTTGTTTTGTTTCAGGAAAAGGGGGAGTCAGGAGTTCTGTTCCCCACCTATGGTGCTGTTCGAATCTCCAGACATGAGAGGAGGGGAGTCTTAAAATCGAGCGAAATTCAATGACCTCAGAGGAGTGCTTCTTGTGAAGACGGCAGTATTTTTAATCTATGAGAGACAAGAACAAAGTGTCCTCGCTGTTGCTTGTTTTACAGTTAAAACAAACAAATTCTAAGTGCAATTATCACATTGTTTGTGTCTTGAGCCATTTTGTCTTTTTATCTCCGCGGCTTCGGTGAGTTTATTATTATTATTGGTTTTGTTGGTGTGCAGTGGAACATAGGAATAGATGATGTCCTTTTTGAAAAGGACAAACCGCGTGTGTCAAAAACGACAATAAAGTAATAAAAAATATATATAAATAACTATATAAATATATGAATACACTCATACGGGTCTGGTGGGATGAGGTGCCCATCGTTAGGTAGCTAGAATACTGAATAATAATTTTGTTTGTTTTTTCCTCTTAATGATCCTTTAAACCAACTATGGAGAAAATCTCTCTTCTTTTTTTATTATTTAGTCGCTTTGTAATCTTTAATATAGCGTAGTCTAATTGTGAGTGGATAATTATTTTATTTAGTCTTTTTAAAATGACTTTTTATGTTGTAGTTAGCCTTTTAACGTGTTGACCCAGATGCTTTACTGACTGTTTTTGTCTTTGCTTTTCCGTTAGGGTTTTATTTACGTTTTATTTAAATTCAGTTTGTACATCCATCTCAGCTGCTTCCTAAGGAGCCCTCAAAGTGACATGAGTGATAGGTGGGGACAAAAAACAAAACAAAAATTGCAACACGGAACACACAAAAAAAAGAAAAAAAGAAATCGGACGTATGAGGGGAACAAAAAAAAAAAAAGTCTCGACCATGTGACTCGTACTTCCAACACCAAAACACGGAGAGGGCGAGTACGTCAGTGCATTTTAGCAATTGTTGTGTTGAAGTACCTCCTGGAGCGTCTTGTAGACTAACATCTGTGCTTATAACTTGTAATAAGATTTATTTTAGTGTTTCATTAGAGGTGTGGCTTCCTGTGGTAGTCCTCCTGACTTTAAAACGTTTTTATTTCGGTGGACAGCGATAACGTTACTTCAACACAACGACGGCTAAAATGCTCTCGCCTTTTTCGTATTTTGACCGGAATAATTTTTTTTTTTCCATCTAATAAATATTTTTTTCCCCTTCTCCTCCTCATAACCCATGTCTCTTGAGCTGCTCCATAGATCCCCATGAATCCTTTTTCATAACATTTTATTATTATTATATTTTTATTTTTGCCATTTCTCAGGCATTCATTGCTGGAGAGCCGCAGTTCTAATCAGTTTGGTGCTTTCTATGCTCTAAAGCTCTAATGCAACTCATCAGCTGACGCCTATTTTTGAGGGGGAGGAGGGAGGGGGGAGCATTGTGATCTGGATAACGATGACGCACTGACACACGGTTGTAGACTCGCTTCTATCCAGCTATATATTTGCAGTTTGTTTTTCGCATCACCAGCGCCATTCTATAGCGAGGATACGATGTTGTACTCTGTCTCCATATTGGAGAGGATCAGTGTAGTGTTCCGCAGAGCGGCTGTAGTTTAAGCTAAATGTCCTCAACTCGCCGCAGTTCTGCGGACAAGCCATCGTCCCCACTTTCGACCTTGTAGGGATAATCCCAAGATCACCTTTCTTTTTGTTTGTTTTTTTATTTCCTTTATTTGAACATGTCGTTAAACACCGATTTCTAAGCTCAGACATCAGTGTTTTTTTTTATTTATTTTTATTTTTTTAAATTCAAATACCATTTTGATTGCGCATTTAATGGTCATACCAGAGCTGTGGAGTGTTACTAAGCATGTGGCATGTGACTTTTCAAGGTCGATGCCAGCAGGACTCCATTTCACATGCGTTAATACTCGCTTGAAAGGAAAAACAAAACAAAAAAAATCCCCCCCAGCCCCCCCCCCCCCCCCCAGTAGGGAGGTACACATTAAAAATGCAGGAAAATAAAACCTGAAGGAAAACATTTTAATGTCATCCTAAGATGAAAAAAATACATTAGGCATTCATGCAAAGCAGTTTCACCCTTTTTTGGGGTTTATATGATTCTTTTTTTTTTTGCCAGTCTATTGAATTGGTGCCACATGTAATTCCTGGGAAGAACATCAGCGAGTGAACCATCTGTCCATCAAAACAATGTTTCACAGTGCTGCTTTTTTTCGTTGACAATCCTGTACAGAAATACACATTAAAAATAGAATTAAAAAACCCACGTACACACCACTGAGTTAAAAGTCCTTGTTGTAGCTCGATGTGTTTTGAGCATCACTGCTTGTTTTTGGTTCTGTTGATTTGTACATTCTCTTGGTTCCTGTTGCACTACATTGGCTCTCGGTCTCAATCTCAATCGCAAGCTCTATTTCTATACACACTCGGCGAAGCCATTCAAGCTCTCACTTTCGAAACGAGTGCACGCTCCCACTCCAGACCTCAGATCGGCGGCGTAAAACACGTGCACACACACGTGAAAGTTATTCTCTGGAGTTTTCTCATGTGGAGTCCTGGAGCTCTGACGGAGGGACGGAAGCTGAACGAGCTTAGCCGTGACTCTGGTGCAATAAGTTGCCTTCGTCAAGACTTAAAACAAAGCTCAGTAGCATGAGAACCAGAACCGGACCATTCTCAGGAGTAATTACTGATTATTACCCAGTACTGTATTGACTACGGTTTGATATTCATGTAAAATGCGTTGCTGTACTTGCACAGTTCCTTTTTTTTTTTTTTTTTTTAACGGGATATTAATCTTTTTTTTTTTTTTTTTGAATAATTGATGTTTTTTTTTTTTCTCTCTTCCATGTTGCTGTGCTAATTTTCTATTTAAAATCTCCACTTGGGTAAGGTTCTTCATCATTATCCTGTTTTGTTTGTTTTTTAACCCCCTTTTGTCCTCTGTGATTTCGCTGTAAGCATTACAGACACTAAATGTAACAGCAGTACTCGTTTTAAATTTCCTAAACGCCAGTCAACTTGTCCAAATGTAAAAAAAAAAAAAAAAAAGCTTGCAAAGAGTTTGAACAACACTCGTCTCATGTCTCCTGCTGCAACAATAAAAGCCAGTCAACCTCCTCGTCTTTGCATACATAGCTGCGTAGTGTTTGAGTTAGATACTTTGTTCGTTTGTTTGTTTGCCTGTGTGTATGGTATGAGAGTTTGTTTAAATATACTTTGATCTCTACTGTGAAATTCACATTGCACATAATTTGAAAATAAAACAAGGAAAAAAAAAAAGTTCCGTGTCTTGTTAGTTAAATCTGTTATAGAGAGCGTAGTGCAAGTTTATTTTCACCCTGTAACACTGGGAGAGTTTATCATAGGATTAAAGGCAACCAGTTAAAAGAAGAATCAATTTGTAATAAATAAGTGTCATTACAATTGTATAAAAAATTTGCGTTCTAATACCTGTGTAATAAATTACACTTCAAATAGTGGAATTATAGAATCAATATGCAACAATGCAATTATGATTCTATTTTTAACTTCACTTCAAAAGGAAGGTTATTACGTAGTAACAATGTAATGTTTCCCAGATTGTCATTACAATGTAATAACCATGTAATAGCAGTCATTCACATCAACTTTTTGCTTTAAACCACACAGTAATGCAATAATCATGTAATTACAATTGACTTTCTGTGGAACTATTAACAGGTTTATAATGATGTAATTACAATGTAGTAGCCATCACATTTTCTGTACGAATCAATAAAACCATGATCATTATGTGATTACAAATGTAACCAGTTAAGAAGAACGCAATAACATCAATAGTAAGCAAGAGCAAGTATAGTTACAATGCAGTGCGTATGTGTAATAACGTTAATGTGTAAAGTAAGATCTCAATGTGCAATATTGTTAGAATGTAGATTTTTAGATATAAGTCAAATAATATAAAAGACAAACAGAAAATAACTACAGTCCGCTATGTTTACGCAAGATAAAAAAAATAAGATGGATTTTCATTAATCCCGAGTGAAATCACAGTTCTGCAGCAGGTCAGACGAAAGCATGGATTAAACAAACATAAGAGGTGAAACTTAGGGGAAGGAGGGAAAAAATACAATAAAATAGATAGTATACACAAAAGGTCAGAACTCAACACATAAATTTGAGGATCCGAAACAAGGTCTGAAAATTTTCTGCCTGTGTGTTTGTCCTGTCAGATTTTGTCACAGCATCACACAAACCTGGACAGACTGTGATGAAACTTTGGCAGTTCTTAGGTCCATTTGCCTGAAGTTAAACATGCGCCAAAACAGTGTACTGTGCATGCGGTCGAACTGTGGGCGTGTCTTAAATCGACCGCTGCACAGAATTTATTTAAACTTTTGCAGTTCTTACATATCTGCCTGAAGTTTAACCTGCACCATAAGATCAATTAGAAAATCAAAGCTGAATATTTTTACTGGGATTAGTTCACACTGTATTAGTTCACTGCTAAAATAACAGTACTGAAGTGGTATAAGTGAATTTTAACGCGCTGGAATCGTTTCAATAAATTCAATTAAGTAGAATAGCATTGAAAATGTGATTTATTTCAATAATTCAATTAAAAAAGTGAAAGTCATATATAGATTCCAACTGATATATTTCTGTTAATATGTTCTTTTTATTTCTTGTAAAATGATTATGGCTTACAGCTAATGAAAACCCAAAATTCAGTATCTCAGAAAATTAGAATATTGTGAAAAAGTTAAAAATTGGAGACTCGTGGTGTCGCACTCTAATCAGCCAATTAACTAAAAAAAACTGGCAAATGTTTCCTGAGCCTTTAAATGGTCTGTCTGATTCAGTAGGCTGGTTGTTTACAGAGCGCTGTGTCCAAGCACATGAATGGAAAGTTGATTACAAGGAAATGTGGTAGAAAAAGGTGCACAAGCATGGAGTGGACTGCAGCTGGAGTCAGTGCTTCAAGAGCCACCACTCACACGGGCTACAACTGTCACATTCCTTGTGTCAAGCTACTCTTGTAACAGACCACGTAAGAGGCGTCTTACACTAAGGACAAAAAGGACTGGACTGTTGCTCAATGTCCTCTTTTCAGATGAAAGTAAATTTTGCAGTTCATTTTGCTGATTCATTCATGCCGATTTAATTTTCCAGCAGGACTTGCCACCTGCCCACACTGCCAGAAGTACTAATACCTGGTTTAAGTACCATGGTATCCCTGTGCTTGATTGGCTGGCAAACTCGTTCGCCCTAAAGCCCATAGAGAATCTCTGGAGTATATGAAGAGAGATGCATGCGAGACACCAGACCCAACAACAATGCAGACAAGCTGAAGGCTGCTATCAGAGCAACCTGGGCTTCCATAACACCTCAGCAGAGCCACAGACCGATCGACTCCACGCCACACCGCATTACTGAAGTAATTCATGCAAAGTGAACCCGACCAAGTACTAAAATCTGAACATGTCCAACATTTCTATGTTAAAAACCTCAAATTTTCTCACTCACTCATCTTCTATACCGCTTTATCCTGTATTCAGGGTCCCGGGGACCTGGAGCCTATCCCAGGAGACTTAGGGCACAAGGCAGGTACACCCTGGACAGGGTGCCAATCCATCGCAGGGCACACACACACACTACAGGCAATTTGGGGAATGCCAATTAGCCTAATCTACATGTCTTTGGACTGTGGGAGGAAACCGGAGTACCTGGAGGAAACCCACCAAGCACAGAGAGAACATGCAAACTCCATGCACACAGAGATGGGAATCGAGCCTGACCGGGAATCGAACCTGGACCCTGGAGGTGCAAGGCGACAGTGCTAACCACTACACCACCGTGAAGCCCTCAAATTTTCTGAGATACTGAATTTTAGGTTTTCATTAGCTTTAAGCCATAATCATCAAAATTAAAGGAAATAAACACTTGAAATATATCAGTCTGTGTGTAATGGATCTGTATAATATGAGTTTCACTTTGTTAATTGAATTACAGAAATAAATCAACTTTTCAATGATATTCTAATTCATTGAGATGCACCAGTAAATACACACACGCACAATTGTAAAAGGAGATAGTATGTCTAGAGAAGACAAATAAGTTACAGTGTGTAATAACAATTAAATAAAAATGAGCTTAATACCTTCTGCTCACCAGCCGGTAGTCTCAGTCCTGTTTGCCTGCAGGAACAACATGTCACAAACATCCCAACTGAACCGTGATCACGCTGAGACACATGCTTTCCTGCTTACCTGGAGCTCACCTTTAATAAAACCTCTCGGCTCGCCTACAGTCTTGTCGGAAAGCTCTTGCCTCATCATCATCGAGGGTCCGAGTTCAAATCCCACTGTAGGTATTCAAGAACAACAAAAACGCACTCATTACTCTTTTGTTTCTTTTCAAACGATCCCTGGAACTGCTCATTATGTGGAGTTGGTAGATCTTTAAATGATGACGTTCATTCATACTTCATATTTTCCCCTTAAATAATATAATTGATGTATATTTTGGATGTTTTATTTTGCCTGCCTGGTTAAACGCAACTATTGGGAACTTTACTACTGAGTTGCTGTCAACAATGAGGAACCGGTTAACGCTGGCCGATATCAGGAAGACAAGATTTAGAGATCACCTGGAAATGTGCGCTTCGCAATGCAGAGCTTGGGGAAAAGAACTTCCTACACCTTTATAAATTTAAATGAGTGAATAATACACGAAAATACTCTTACCTTAAACTGTGACGTTCTTTTCTTCTTCTTTTTTCATCCAGATGCATAAGCATTCATTTATTTACTTTATTATTATTATAATAAAATAGAACTTAGGTAGAGTTTTAAGTCTTGTATGAAACTAGACCCTAGCGGAGTGCTACCTCAGTGAAACAGTGAAAATAAGTGGATATTGTGCATTATAATGACACGTATCGGCCGTTAATCACCAGTGATTACCCCGATGTCACATGGTATTGAGTAGCACTGTCAAGCATTGATTGACTTAGCATAAGGTACAAAGGTCGACCTCTAGAGGAACCTCCTGGCCCTCATCCTTAACCTTTCACTCATTCCCTTCTCTACATTTCCGCTTGCTTCGCTTCCATCCGCTCGCTCATGGCCTCAGCTTCACGCTCCAGCCCTCCGGACGGAGGCTGGGGCTGGGTGGTGGTGCTCGGCGCCTTCATCTCCCTCGGCTTCTCCTACGCTTTACCCAAAGCCCTGACCATGTACTTCAAGGAGATCCAGCGGCACTTCAGCGTGTCCTACAGCCAGATCGCCTGGGTTTCCTCCATCATGCTGGCTGTTACGTATGCAGGAGGTGAGATTCTTCAATCTTTCATAAGCACTGCAGGTTTTTTTTTTTTTTTTTTTTCATTTTTCTTTTCAAGCTTGTCCATGAATACTAATGTGTTTTAAACTTCACTGCTTCAGAAGAGCTGATTTCTTGCTTGCTGCAAGATCCTAGACCGGATTAGTATTCAGAGTATGGTGTGTGTTAGCGCACAGGCAGCGCTCTTTGTTTGTGGAATATGAAAAAGGGCAACTCTATAAAGTTTGTCATTTTGACAGTATTGTATCTGGACAGAGCTTTAGTTTGATCTGAAGATATGGATGCTACTCGAGATGTGTTGTGTCAAGTTCTTCAAGGGTTCTTTGAATCATTAAGTGGGCGTAACTTTCTGACGGAGTTTGTACTTGGAACTCTTTCTGATAGGGAAACACTTGTAAGCATTTTTTTGTGTGTGAAATCTTTAACGCTCAAACCAATACGTTCATAGGGTTATACAGTAGTTTGAACTTTTTTTCCTAAAAGTTTAGAAGCTCGTGTCCAAAATGTCATGAAAAAAGTTTGTCAAAAAAAAAAAAAAACCTGGGAAAATTGTTCCATAAGGGATCGCTGAATCTACTCAAAACTTTTACTGCAAGAAAAACTTACTGTTCAGTTCTTCATAACATCTTTACGGCTTCGTCTAGACAATGTATGTTCAAGAGTCTAAATGGTAAATTTTTTTAACTGTTTGTATATATACCACAAAACGAGTCAAAATATACTTTTACAAGGAAAATCATAAAATCATCTATCTATCTATTTATCTATCTGAGCTAAAGGGGTCTGTAATTGCACCACTTTTTTTTATTCTATTTTTTTTTTTAATGAGCAACAAAATTAGTCCCACAAAGAGGCATAAAGCTGCAGAGTGCTAAGGTTTCAGAGAACCATCATCATTAACAGAGATAGAGACAGAGTTCCCCTGTGTAACGGTGACGGCGTGGCCTTCATCATAACGCCCTTGGCTCCTTTCCCAATGTCACCCTGCGCTCACTGGAAGAAAGACAGCAGAAATTCATCACGCACGGACACCACTGCATTTTTCCCCTTCAGCGTCGCTCCCCATGGGAACTCTGTGATGTGTGATGACCCCCGTCTTCCTCAGGTGACTGGGATTTTAGGAGATATTGAAATCCCTCCTGAGGAAATGTCACCTCGCGAAACGAACGCCGAGCCACGCGCTAATCCGCTCTGCTCTTCCGCTGCTCACGTTCAGCAGGTTTTCATAACATAAGATTTTTGGAACCTGCATGTGTTTTTTGTGATTGAAAAATTGAAAAAAAAAAAGTATATATATATATATATATATATATATATATATATATATATATATATAAATATTTTT
>JAQMYG010000016.1:20072140-20093163 GCA_030014215.1 Clariallabes teugelsi
TATATATAAACCTTTTTTTAATTTTAAGTTTAAGGTCACACTTTAGGGACAACAAAACTAACAAAAAAAAAAAAACCAAGCCTTAGCTAAATAAAGCAAAATATACATTTCTGATTTACCTTCAGTGTATTAAACAACTTGGGGGCACTAACTTTTGCTCTAATATTCTGTACATAAATATATCATGCATTTTAATTAAGTAAAGCGGGCAAAATTTTTTTTGTGATGTCATTACTCGCATAGAAATAGTACCACACATGCATTTTGAAAAAAAAATCTTCATATCTTTCTTTATTTCCTTCTCGCTATACTGTGAAGTGATCAGCTTTACGCCTGTAAATAAGGCTGTTTTTCAGCATATTTTTAGCCTCTGATTAAACGAAAGGAAGCAAACATCTCCTTCTCGTGTGCCTTTTTTCGCTTCCTGTTCTTTTTTCCTCTCCTCTCGCTTAGTTGATTAGTGCTTTCGCCGTGCTCATGAAAGCGAGACCCGCCCTACATAATTTACAGCCCAACCACATAATCATAAAAGTTTTACAAGCTTGTAAGCACCCGAAATGAAGGATAACAACAGGCCATTAGCGACTCTGAAGCCGAAATAAATCATCCTTTCAAAACAGAATCTCGGCGAGTGATCATCAGCTTGTTGATTGTGGAGCGAGCTTTTCTCCTACGTGGTGCATCATGGGATCAGACAAACGCACAAACAGCCCATAATGATGGTGTGATTAATATTTTCTAGCTCTACTTCATTGTGGTGCCGTAAATGGCGTCAGCGAAGGATGAGTCATCCGTAATCGACTTTACCAGAACAACAATCCTGATCCTGGTTACTTTAATGTGCTATTTCCTCAGCTTATGCACAGTACTTAATAATATCAAAAATCTAAAAAGAAATACTAACAAAAGCATTTTTTATAGAAATTTTACAGTGCCCCTAGATGGACAAGAAAAAATATGTTTTTTGAATGCTAAACAAGTTGTTATACTCGCAAAATAATCCTCGTCATTAATCAGCCATCTCATTTAAAATTATTTGCGTTTTAGACTCATACTGAGATTTCATGCGGTAAAAGGAACCCTAAGTCCCGCCTTCTTGCTTTAGGATTGGCTCCCATTTTAGCCTTAGTAAAAAATCTAGCCAATCAGAGATGAGCCCGAATTCCTATAACCATTTATAATCCACAAAGCGGAATTTATCAAAAAAAAGATGGGAAGTATAACTAACACAAAATTAAGCTTGCAAACAGACTGAGAACCAATACAGAGATGTGATGTTAGAAATTGTCTAGCAATAACTATTCTTACACTGACCTGGATATATTCCTGTCCATCCTAGGGTCAAGTTTCTTGAAATTCATATATATATTGTATATTTGTGTAAAAGTTGTACAAGACTCACTTTGTGTGACTTATGAACAAATCCGACTTATGAACGCGCTCCTGGAATGGAACTTACAGTATTCTTAAGTCGGGGAGGGACTTACTATACTTCGACAAAATTTTGTGAAACTTGTCTATATTTTTTCCTTTATTGTATTATTTCTCCTTCCGTGTTCCTTTAAGTGCCTTTCAATTATGTGATTTCCATGTTACATTAATTTTTCTCACTAATCGTTTTCTGTTACTGATAAGAAATGGTTACAGTTAAAACATATATTCAAGGGAAAAATATATATTCAAGATAACCATATATTCACTGTAACCATTTCTTATTAATCTAAAAACATTCACTTTTACTTTCTATAAACATTCTATTTAGGATGTTCTTACTTCTCTTCTAACTTATACATAATTGTCTCTCATAATATTTCCTCATTAATCTCAACAGCCAGACAGTTGAACATGTGATCTATCATCTTCTGCTTTCTTACCTTAACTTTAATTAATATTTTCCTATAGATCTTAAACCAAACTCACATTTTTAGGTTGGACATATGTATTTGTCTTACATTTAATTTACCATAATGATTTCCTTTTCATCTCAAACAAGGCTTATTGCTGAACATGCTTTTTAATCTTACAGTGAACCCCAGTATTCAGTTTTCTCAAACACGTTTTTTGTTTATTTTTATTTAAAAATATTTTTTAGCTTACATTTAATTTTTACCACTAATTTTACCCTATTAAGTTCAAATAAAGCTGAGCATACCGTATGTTACATAAACTTTTTCCTTCTAATCCAGCCATTCCCAAACATAATATAAACGAAGAATATCATGCTGTTTAAATCTCATGGCTTTGTTTTTTTATTAGTTCTGGTTACTTTTTAAAATGTAAATAATTAATAAGAAACTAATTCTTAATAAACAATAAATTAATGGAAACACTGAACCTCATTAGAAAATATTTTTTTTAATTAAAAACATTTTATTTATTGGGTCTAAATGAAGTCTTGCTGATAACCTGCAATACCCCTACTGCCCACTAGTCCACCGATGACCAGATTTTGGGGAAACACTGTTGTAAGGTTTTCCTAATAATCTCGAAACATATTTAACGTTAAACAGGCTAACATTCTTAAATTGCTTTCTTAGATCACATTTTCCTTCTTAATATTTTCCAAATGAAACTCAAACAGCTCATATGGTTTTTGTTTTGTTTTCTTACTATAGTAATCTCACACAAAACTTTTTTTTATATTAAAAATGTAACGTTCTAAATGTAACCTTTTCACATTATTTTTTGCTAATAATCTATAAGCACCTGATTTCATGTTAAACACACGATTTTCCTCCATTCCGTTACCTTCTTTCCTCTCTTATGTTTTCTGATTAACCTCCAACAAAATTCGCAGTTTTATCAACACAACCCACTTTTTTCTCAACAACTTTTTTTTTCTGTTTGTATACGTTCATTTTATAATTGCAAAAGCCTTCTTTGACCTTTTGAATCAAACCTGGAATAGCAAACAGATTTGTCCTTTAAAGCTAGATTATACGTCTGCAGTTCCGTCCGTTTTAAGGAATGTCCTTTTGGTAATGATTTGGCCTTTTAACACCGGGTGCCTTTTTTTTCTGCCTTTAATTTTCTTCCGAAAAAGACAATCTGACTTGCTGATTGATGTGGATAATTTAGTTGATAATTTTCTTCCTCTGCAGTTGTTTTACATAAATATCAAAGCAATATGAAACGTGATTATAATCTAATAGGTGTCATCAAAAGTGTTTGCTGCTAAACTCCGAGACGAAGTAGGATGAGATGAGACGAGATGAGATGAGATGAGATGAGCGCTGATGAGTTTCCTGTCATGTCTGTCAGAGATTTTGGGCTTAATGCTGCTAAACAAAGCTATTGTTTTCATCAAATTATGCAAAGTATGATGCAAATGAGACTCTGCCTTCAGTCTTTTCTCCTTTCCTACTTTTCGTCCGTTGATTTTTAACCCTTTCGTTCATCCTGTAAATGAAAGAATCACTACAATGTACAATTTTGCCAAGATAACAAATTTTGTCATTCCCTTTTACAGTTACAATAATATCATAATCAATTCTTGCATGAAAAAAAAGAATAGACAGGTCTATGTCACATTAAATGATTTTTTTCCTTTTGTTTATTTATTTATTTTTTTTTACTTTTTTTATTTCAAATTCAAAAATGCTTAAGGTTTGATTTGCTTGGATTAGAAATTTAAAGTGACCTAAAAACTATTTGTTACAACTATACTCTAGTTCTAATTAGCCCTTCCTTATGTATGTAGTTGCCAATAGTGGGTGAATTATAATAAAACCTTATTAATTAAGGTTACAATATTAAAATATTAAATTAAGAGATTAAGATTAAGCATCTTATAAATAATAAATAAGTTTGTCAGCTCTTACAGGCACGGTGGTGTAGTGGATATCACTGTCGCCTTGCACCTCCAGGGTTCGTGTTCGATTCCCGTCTCTGCGTGCATGGAGTTTGCATGTTCTCCCTGTGCTTGGTGGGTTTCCTCCAGGTACTCCGGTTTCCTCCCACAGTCCAAAGACATGCAGAATAGGCTAACTGCCGTTCCCAAATTGCCCATGGTGTGTGTATGTGTGTGTGCCCTGCGATGGATTGGCACCCTGTCCAGGGTGTACCCCGCCTCGTGCCCTAAGTCTCCTGGGATAGGCTCCAGGCCCCCCGTGACCCTGAATACAGGATAAAGCGACTTATGTATGAATGATGAGTGAGTGAGCTCTTACGAGTGCAATAATTGCCTTGTCTGTTGACACTCAGTGCCTTGTACAACCCTAACTGTACTAATTTACCCTCTTTCTGTCTGTCTGTCTGTCTGTGTGCAGGTCCAGTGAGCAGTGTGTTGGTGAATCGCTACGGCAGCAGACCTGTAGTTATCACAGGAGGCCTCATGTGCAGCGTGTCGATGGTGGCGGCTTCGTTCAGCAGAACCATCACTCACTTGTACATATGTGTCGGGATCATCGGAGGTACAGACACGACTCCCTTCTTTCCTGCGGTCATCACCTTTTTAGATCCTTTAAAATGATGCTATAGCTATATGAACATATTTTTACACTAACAGTGCACTCTTTTTAGATTTAACATTTAAAACACTATTGGCCAAAACATGGTATCGGCGCTAAAAAGTCCTTCATTTAGGTAAAAAAGTGAATTTTCAGACAGGATCATACAACACCATTTTGGTAATAAATTTTTATCTCCCGATCCAGGCTTCGTTTTTTGTAAATATGCACACACATTTATATACTTTATCAGATTAAAAGAAACAAATTTGCTAAATACAATTTCATGCCCTTTTAATTAGAGTCCATAATTTTTTAGTATTCAAATATTTCATTAATTTAATTAACTGTCATTTAAATGAAACTTGGCCAATTTAGATTTCACATGAAAAGACATAAACCTGAAAAAGTGTATTATTCTAAAATGCAAAATTGTTAAGATATTGCAACATGAATTTGACCTGGTTACGGACACTACAGATGTTTTGCTTTTTAAGCTTCCACCAAAAACCAGTTTAGGCAACAATTATTTTGAGATCATATGCTTACACCAATTTTAGTATCAATACTCATGAAATTTTATTCATTTGCATTTTAAATTAATATTATATGAAGTGAGACAGGATAATATAAAATCATCTCTCCAAAAGTTTTTAGGGTAGTACGATTGGTCACTTCCATGTTGCATAAACTTCAGAAGTGGCTCCTTTCTTTCTTCACACACATCTTTATATTATAGGTATAACATAAAACATTTTAATCAGCACCGATACTGTGTTTTGGCCGTGTACGAGTCAAATTGAGCTGAATTCGGAGGAACCTTTAGTCCCAGGGCTCTGTCACTAGCTGATCTCTCCATTACGATTTTGTCCATCTGGGTGTCGGAGTTGAGCTCTCTGGAGTGTGGCGTAATTGGAGTGTGTATAGGGAGGACCAGAGTTCCACTTGTTTATCGGTCTTCTGTCCTGCAGGTCTGGAGGTTATTCTCGGGTTTCGCTCTGGTGTCATGCCTCAGGGAGAAGATATCATTCCATGGATCACTTGCTTGTACACTAATTCTTTTGTCACATCTTCCTCTTTTTCCTTCACAATCTTTCTTTGTCTTTTTCACAACCCACCCACTGATTATCTATCTGTCTATTGTTCTCTCTCTCTCTCTGTCACGCTCTCTCTCTCTCTCTGGGTGTAATTAAGTCTGCACTGTCCTGGCTCTTCCCTCTGAGGGAAGGATCGTACGTGCCATGCTGGTTACCCAGAGCACGTGCCCAGCGAGCCTCATTACCCACCGACAGTCTGCCATGGAGGATTTATGTGTGGATTGAGTGGGCACAGAAGTCCTACTGAGACCCGCGTTGACCCTCTTGGTTCCTTTTTATTATTTCGAGGTCACCATCAATGGAGTAATGCTTTCAGCAAAAAGGTCCACATGGGGTCTAGGCTTACGACGGACGAAATTAAAAGTCTTTATTAAAAAATTATTGCGATGACTTGATAAGCTCGGGATGTGTATTAGTTTCCATTTTTTTTCTCCTCGGGCACATGCTACGGTATTCCAGCTGTTCCGAATTCACTCCACTCATTCATCACTTGGACAGCTAAGCCTTACACTTAGAGATATTCATTTTAACCTGGAGCTATTTCTCTCGTAGACTCAAACACTGAGTCACAGTTCCTCCAGGAGATCGTTTGAATTTACTAACACTCTACATTTGATTCATGTACAGTATGTATTTAAACAGGATGTGTGTAAGACAAGATTAATGTACATTATGTATTTTATAAAAAATGACAGTTTTGTGAGCTTAGAGAGGTGGGCAAGTTACACGTTTGGTGAACCTTAAATTACACCAAGATCGGAAACGAGTTTTGGAAATACCAGTACTTGAACCGACAATCTGATACTCTTGCAGTATGTGACGTAATATAGTCTGCTGTACAGAATCGTCACACAGGGTCCGCCATATTGAGACTGTGTCTGTTCCTCGAGCCAAACAAAAATGTAGAAATACGCAAAAGATTCCTATTGAATACATTTGCAAAGTTAATTAGGACTAAAGACCACCACAGAAACAAGCAGACCAACAACAAAAGTTGAAAATATCAGAAATATCACAGAAATAATTGGACTCTTTTTTAAAATACTCAGTTCTTCACTTAGCACAGCTAAATCTTTTTAAGCTAGCAGTTATCACCCAGTGGATGGGGATCTGACACACAAGTTGATTTTGATCAGCTGATTAGTAAATTTCGTAAAATGAGTCCAGTCCCTCAAAACAGAGTAAGACATTCTAACCACTGATCTGGTTTGGTTATTTTGTCGTCTACTGTACATTGTTAGTTATGGAATTGTCATGTTTTAAAAAAATTTAAAACAGCATTTTTTTCACTTCATATTTTCAATTTTTGTTGTTGAAAAAATTCTAATGCATACAATTGGTGTGCATGTTTCTGTCCTGGTCTTATTCTCATATGGTGGTTAATTCTGCAAAAGTTTTAAATAGGAATCTATGATTATGTCTGTGTCATTACAAGTAGGAGCTAATGTTGGTTAGGTTACTAAAACAAAATTTCTACAGTATTTCTACATTTTTATTTAGCTCAGGGAACAGACACATTCTAAGTATGGTGGAACCTGAGTGCAGTTAGCAGATCGTCAGTTTAGCCTGTTTGTCTGCTCCCTGGTTCTGAGATTATGAGCAGTATATTTCTGTAACAGGGCCACGCTACACCGGGATGGGACCGCAGTATATTACATTGCATATTGCAATAGGTTTCATAAGGTTATAAGTTCAAATACTGGTACTGTCACAATTCCATTTTTGTGCCCTTGAACATAGATGTTAAACTTGGTATGGCATGGACCTTATTCAATTATGTTACATCAGTTACATTATAATGAAATTATATTAACCAAGAATTTGATCAACATGAACTTGCTTCCAATTTTGGTGAAATTTAAGGTACACTAATTGTTGCAAACATGTAATTTGCTGACGTTTCAAAGCTCATGTTATTCTTTATATCTGATTAAGAAACTTGACCTCAATCCCTGTCAGCTGTCCAACTACAGGGCAATATCGGTTGAAATATTTTCTTTAAACTATTATACCCATGTCTTCATCAGTGAACAGTATGTAGCCTAAACCTGGGGAATCAAATCACATTTTCTGTTATACAGTTGCACATTCGACCTTATAGCACAAAGTTATAAAAGGATTTGTTTATGGTCATGAGAAAAAGAGAAGAACACACAGCGCCAAACTGAAGATAAAACGTCTACATTTGTATGAATAACCACATTGTGTAACTCTGTTAGCAGATCATTATTCTGAATGCGTTACGACATAGCCAGCATGCATGCTCTATGAAATCTCTTAGTAGAAAATGTCATTTATTCCATGTAGAAAAGTTTTAAAGGAATTTTTGCTTATCTCCACAAAAAAAAAAGCAACCATAATGAATGGCAGACAGCAAGAGAGCATGAAGCCTTCATTCTGCAGATTCCTGAATGCTGGGAATATATCAATCCAACCTTAAGCTCTCCTTCTTCATATGCGATCCTGTTCAATGAATAAGATGCTCGTTTAGAGAATGAGACAGCATTAAATTGGATTTTCTTTGGTAAAGAGAGTCTAATTTATTACCATTTACCTCGCAGATTCATTTGAGAAATTATTTCAGGTTCTGTTAATGAGTTTTTAGTCGGCAATGTGAAATGAGATGGAACTCTAATGCGAACTGAGTGGGATCGGCCTTAATTTAATCATGTGGAGCGGTGCGGTCGTGAATGGCCTTACCGGCTTTGAAAATGGAGCTTGTGTTAACTTCCATCTTAATTTTGCTGCAGGTCTTGGACTTTCTTTTAACCTCCAGCCGTCCCTGACTATAATTGGGAAGTACTTCCAGGTCAGGAGGCCCATCGCCAATGGCCTGGCCATGGCAGGTAGTCCGGTTTTCCTCTGCACGCTGGCACCACTGAACCAGTTCCTGTTTGAACGTTTTGGCTGGAGGGGAAGCTTCTGTATCCTCGGAGCCATGCTGCTGAACTGCTGTGTGGCCGGATCACTAATGAGACCTCTAAATGATGGTAGGGGTGTTGGTTATCTTTTGGTGTCATGTTTTGTGTGTTTCCAGTCTAGCAAATGTGCCTTGTTGCATAATAGCAGATGTACGCTAGAGTTTATTGAACTCAAATGCATGATTATGCAACCAACTGTGGTTGTTCCATGGCATTGGCAGGAGGTGAGAGATTGATGATTATAAGAAAACTTGTCAGTTTTATTGGTAAAACTTTTTGAATTTAAGCTGTTGTACAAATAATATATTTGGATATTGCCAAACAAAAGTCTGTGCAATAACAACAAGCATACTGCATATCTCTGAAAACTTTCTCAACCAGTATTTTCTTGTTACTCAATAGTAGGTGGCCCCCGTAGACCCAAGACAAATGGAGCCGTGAAGATAAATTGTTGTGAAAATGAAGCCCAGGTGCAAACCAAACCAAAGAGGTGCTGCTCAAAAAGTGTCAGCTGCTTCATGGACCTGTCTCTCTTCCATCACCGTGGTTTTATCATCTACCTAATAGGAAACATGCTAATGTTCTTTGGCATTGTTGCGCCAATGATCTTTCTGGCACCGTATGCCAAGCACCGTGGCATGGACGAGTACTCGGCTGCCAGCTTGCTCTCTGCACTGGCGCTTGTGGACATGTTTGCCCGGCCAGGCACGGGCATCCTCGCCAACACCGCTCGTGTGAGGCCCAGGATCCAGTACCTCTTCAGCTTTGCCATTACCTACAATGGCGTGTGCCACCTGCTGTGCCCGCTGGCTTCCGGTTATTGGGGGTTGATGGCGTATGCATTGTGTTATGGCCTGGTGTACGGCATGGTGTTCGCCCTGCTTTTCGAGTGTCTCATGGATGTGGTAGGACCGAGCAAGTTCTCCAGCGCCGTGGGACTCGTCACGATCTTCGAGTGCTGCCCGGTTCTGCTTGGACCACCCATTGCAGGTGGGTTTAGTGGATTGGTGGTATGTAAATGTAGGTTATATTATAATATGCCAAAGCTCCTGGGGGTAAAAAGGCTTTGCGCGATATTAGTTTATTCAGCATTGCCAGAACATCACACTAAACAAACCACAGTAGATAAAATATGAAAAAAACTCAATACAATTTTTATCCCAAAACAAGAATGAATGAAAGAAAACCATAAAAGATTTCCTGGTTAATAACAATTAATAATAATAATAATAATAATAATATAAAAAAAAAACAATATTATAATTAAATATTATTGCGGTTGCCTAGGAAATCTTATTTTAAAGTTTTATCATTTTTTTAAACAATAAAAACGCCCTGCTGTTGTAACAGAGAATGGAAATATGGTGCGGTGCTTGGTTTTAGACTGTTTCCAGGAAACTTAGGCCTTTTTATTCAAGTGAGGAAAAGAAAATCCTTCAAGATGCCTAATTCAGATTTCTTATTGTACTCATTAACTTTTGCTATTAAAACTGTGTTGAAATACAATTCACATAAAGACAAACATTTTGTGGGAAATATAAGCAAGTACAAAAGGCAATCAACTTATGTAGAACTTTTCTAGATATGCGAACAAAAGCGCTTTACAAAGTGATAAACGACAGGTGTTTACTCTTTTTTTTTTTTCTTACTCCATTGTCATTTCCTCCAAAGAAAAAGGTCACTTATATTTCACGATGGCAAAAAGAAACTAAATTGCACTTGAATAAACCAGTCTGTTATCTCTCTCTCTCTCTCTCTCTCTCTCTCTCTCTCTCTCTCTGTGTGCTACATGCATAACTAATGGAAGAATACAGGACAGGGTGGGAAAGCTTTCCAGGGTATCATTATTGTAAGACATTCCAGCAGAATTGGATTATGGTTGGTAAGGGAGGCACCGTGGCGGTACACGTAGGGCCTCAGGAAAATGTGTGAGTGTGTTTATGTGTGTGTGTGTTAGAGGGGAGGGCGGAGGAGGTGGTGGGGGTGAGGCCGTAATTGGTCACGGTTATTTAGTGCTGCAAATCGTCCGCAGTCGCTCTGGCTTTCTGGCCGCGTGAGGATTCGCTTTCGTGTGTAAATTACAGCGAGGTTTTTCCAAAGCGAAGTAGCTCTGAGTGTAATGAAGTCTCCTTACGCTTTTCGCTCATTCCGGCCCTCGGTCCCTTTCGGCCAACAGGCGCTAAGCTGGTAATGCTGCCTGTGCCACCTCAGCTGCTCTACTTCTATCATCTAATGGGTCTGAGTAATCCGAGTGTGTGTGCAGGTTAAAATACTGGATGAGTAGATATTAAACGTCCGATCCCTAGAAACGCTTGCAATCAAATGTCATTTCCCATCAGGTATCAGTGCATATTTTAAAAATAGCAAAAAAACAACCAAAAAAATGAAGGAAATTAATTCTGTGTTTAACGTTTGTCCAGGATGATGGAGTTTGCACTGTAGACTTTTGCTTGACGTGTCTTTAGCAGCGGTCACTCCGTCCTCTGAGCAACGGTCCAACTCTCCGAGGTGAACGCACATTAAAGACAGCTGAGCCAAAGGTTATTCTGGCCCTCATAGCTTCGCTTGCCGTGTGTGTGTGTGGGGGGATTTCATCTTCCCATGAGCTCAAGATAATTTAATGTTTCATGTATTTCCAGAGATCACATCTGTGCTGACATACTTTTTTTTTTTCCTTACTGGGATTTAAAGAAAAAAGGAGAAAAGAACAAGCAATCATGTTTTTGTCAAAGGGATTTGAAGTAATTGTTTCATATGATACCAAGAAGAAGAAGAAGAAGAAGAAGAAGAAGACATTTCCCAGCCTGTCTTGGATTTAGTATGAAGACCAGCTGATTGAAATGAGATGGAGGAACATTGGGAACACTATGATTTGTATAGAGTTTAATTGAAATAATATGGACTAAATGATGCACCACATCTGTTTTGTTGTGTACTTGGAGCTGAGAAGCAAAGAACCGCACATGGAAGCAAAGATCTCAACATTGTTTCTGTTTCATACAGCAGTTTCTTGTTCAAACTTCGACTCTTCGTTCTTGAGCCATTCTGATTCATATCAGGCAAACTTTGTCACGCAGGACCTGGCAACCCGGTCTGCTTCTAGTTTAATGAGGCAGAAATATCTGCGCCTCATTGATCTGTTGTGAGACCTTGGTTCTGAGACCGGTGTTTAATAGAGTAAATAAGCACCGATGTGTGCTTCCTCCCGTCCTCCCTCTCTCATACTCGGAGTTATTACGTCCCGATATAGCGTGTCTCCTTTTTACGTGTAGACTTTATGTGCCACTCCCCAGAACCTCGAGGTCAGCCTAATGAGGAAGAAGATAGGAAATGGCAGTAATTAGCCTTTCGCTTTCCCGTATTTTAATGAATCTCGGTTCATCCCCTCACTCATTAGACGCCCTGTGTGATCATTAAGCAATGAGTACACATGTGAGAGGAGGAGAAAAAAAATAAGGCAACTTTAACAGATGGACTGGAATGACTGCCGCGCCAATCAAGCGCCCAACTTAATGAGGATTCTGGACATCAGCGCACACCATCCCCCTGAAACACGGCACGCCATGATCAATCAAAACACGGGCACTGATGTTGTTTGGGGTGGTGGAGACTGCGGGGCACGGTGAAACTCCCCCATCATCATCTTCACAGAGGAAGGACTCATTAGGAGCAGGGTTTTAATTGGTTTGGCTGCCCTGAAAGCTGACCTTCGGCTCTGCGGTGCCACCTGTTGGCCAGTCTGCATCTGCGTGAGGGCAGAAGGATGATAGAAATATTTTTAACGCTAGACATTTCCGAGGTCTTTGATGCACTCGGCCCATATTTAATTATCAATCTGGATGTAATATGGTTTCCAGCAGTCTGTAAAGTTTTCCTTCAGTATGAGTGAGTTTGATTTTTAAAATTCGTCGGCTGACTTTTCCAATTTTGTTCGACAATATTTTCTTTGGTTTTCAAAATATTTTTTAGGCATAGATGAGACATTTGGGCCTAATTTTCATTTCTGTAAAGGAAAAAAAATCCCATCCCAAATCGCACTTTTATGTTTGAGAACAGTTAAGCATCTCGGTTAACTACTCAGTGATAAGAATGCTATGTGCTAATGCTAAGGATAGATTTGCTGAATATTGACTTTAATCACAGGTTTTTTTACTTTTTTGGAATTCTGACTTCAATCTCAGAATTCAGTCATTAATCTCAGAATTTTTTACTTTTTTCCCCCTCGGTTTACCTCAGACTTCTGACGTTTTTCTCTCAGAATTCAGGGTTTAATCTTATTTTTTTAACTTCAGAATTCTGACATTGGTCTCACAATATTGAATTTTTCTCAGAATTTTGACATTAATCTCAGGATTTTTACTTTTTTCAGAATTCAGACTTCAATCGCAGAATTCAGTCATTAATCTCAGAATTTTGCCTTTTTTTCCTCAGAATTTTGACAGTTTACCTCAGAATTCAGACTTTTTTTTCTCTCTCAGAATTCAGGGTTTAATCCTATTTTTTTAAACTCTAAATTTTGACATTAATCTCAGGATTTTTACTTTTTCCGGAATTTAGTGTTTACTCTTAGAATTCTGATTATTTGGTCAGAATTGTGACTTTAATTTCAGGATTTTTACTTTTTTTCCTCTAAATTCATGTAGAATTATGACTTTAATCTCAGAAATCCGACTTTATTCCTTTTTAATTTCCTTTGTAAGGTGGTCCTGATTCCCTCCAGTACCAATAACCTATGCAGTTACTAGGGATGTTGTGGATAAAACTAATGCATGGTCAAACATCTGTACTGCATAAAGTTCTAAACACAAGGAATCACTGAAAGTTTATCTTAAACTGACACATTTTAGCTAGATGCGTACTAAAGTTGTTTGGACCCTAGGAGTTGATCATCATTGACTGTATCCCAGAATCTGAAGGTGTTACTATGAAATGAAACATTCACATGATGCTTAAACCCATCCTTAGACTTTAAACCCTGGCTTTACCACTTGCTGTTTTTTTCTACAGGTGCACTAGTAGACATGTTTGGCGACTACAGCTACATGTTCTACATGTGTGGCGCTGTGATGCTCACTGCTGGCCTTTTCCTCTTCGCCATGAACTTCTACAACTACAGACGGAAAGACGCTCGAGAGAAAGGCGCAGAGCTGGCCGAGAGGAACGTGCAGAATGAGCTACTGAATGGAGATACCAGGACTAATGAGCAAATGCAGGAAGGAGATGAACAAAGTCAGGGCATGGATTGTGGGACACTCGAGGTCAGATCAGAGATGGAAGACATCCCTTTATAGTATGATACAAGGGATTTAGTAAAGAATGGATGGTGTGATATGTACATGGTTTAATAACCATATAGCCCCATATGGCAGGTATAAGTATTATATAAAGCTTCTTTGATTTGTCACCACATGGCTACAACCCCAATAAGGAGTCCAGTTCGTGTTGCCAATTAAAGGATTAAATGTGATGCACCAAATATTTACATCATGTAGTTTGGAAAACTGTTTTTAATAGAATGTTTTATAGACTGTTTCTATCTCTTAGCCTCATGAAAAAAATGTAAATGTTTTGTTTTTTAGTTTTATTTTTAAGTTTTTTTTTTTATTATTATTTTTTAGATCCAATGTACAGTACCAGTCAAAAGTTTGGACACAAGTTTAGATTCATTTTTTACATTTTAGAACAATAGAACACTGGACCTTTTAAAAGTATAAAATAACACATATGGCATTAGATAATTAAGTAACAAAATATCAGTAAGTTGAATTTTTTTATAACTCGAAGGTCAGCTGTTCTGGAACAGTTCTTACAAGAACAGTATTGTCAAGTACATTTGCAAAACCCATCAAGCTCCATGATGAAACTGTCTCACATGAAGATCTTCCCAGGAAAGCAAGACCAAAACTTACCTCTGCTGAATAGAAGTTCATTTAGAGTCACCAGCCTCAGAAATCACCAATTAACCTCAAACAGCACCTCAGATTAGAGCCACCATGAAGACTTTACAGAGCATAAATAGCAGACACATCGCAATATCAACTGTTCAAAGGAGATTATTGCATATTTTAGACACCTTGAGCACCTTGTTTTACAGTGTAGAAAGAAATAAACATCAGGAAAGACCACGGAATTTGAAGGTGTGTCTAGAATTTTTACTGGAAGTGTAAATGTGTTATGTAGTTAATACATCTTTGTGTAATGACCTGAATGTCTGTCGGGAATTATTTTATTAAACAAAAATTGTACATTTTATTAATCAATAATACTATAGTTTTTGTACAATAAAATGGTCGACTCTAGAACTAACCAGTGCATTAAAACATCTTGTATATATACTCTTTTCTTGGCTTCTCTAATCAAGCAGAAGTTAGCATGCACAGCATGTAAAAAAAAAAAAAAAAAAAAACACACAGCTAAAAAAAATGTAGCTCAAATCTAGTTCAAATTTTGAGTGATTAGTTTACATTTCTTAATTGAATCCTGTATAGTTTTCAGAAAATAACACGAAAGACTGTTATTACCCATGTTCAATTTTTAGCAAGATTTTCAAATTGTCATTTCAACAGCAAGTGTTTATTATTATTTTATTATTTTATTATTAACATTATTATTTTTCAATTTAAACAGGGAAATTTTCTGGTGGTGGTGGTGGTGGTGTGTCTCTGATTTTTATGATGCAAGTGTATTTTGTACAAAATGTAAAGTTTACAGTAAAAAAAAAATCTATGAAATTGTATTCCCATAAATTTTTTATTTTCTAAATGGTAAATTTATAATCAAGTCAAAGTTGTACTCAAAATAATTCTCAATTTTATTTTATTTTATTTGGATGGCTCTTTCAATTCAATTCAAATATTCATCTAGTGCTTTTAACAATGATCATTGTTGCGAAGCAGCTTTACAGAATCTAAAAGGTATGGAAATAAATTCAAAAAATGTGAATGTATAAAATGTGAGTTTATGTATAACTTATAAATGTGAGTAGTTTGTGCTTGATGAGCAAGCCAAGGGTGACCGTGGCAAGGAAAAACTCCCTGAGAAGACAATATGAAGAAACCTTGAAAAGGAACCAGACTCAACAGGGAACCCATCCTCATTTGGGTGATATCAGACTTTCAACAACAGGCATTGTCACAAATGCATTTGTTTTATGTTCAATGTAGTTTTACAATTTCTTCACTCACTGTAGAACTATGACTTACTAACAAGGAGACTAGGGAACTAGAACATGAGGGAATTAGACACTGTGAGGCAACTACATGCTGTGGGAGGGAACATGGGAATTAGGAATCATGGAAACGATGGAACTAGAAATGAGGAACAAAGAAACTAGGACTTGGGAATCTAGGGATGAGGGAACAATGGCCATGGGAACTAGGAACTATAAGTGCTACCTATTACCAGGGAGATTGTTACATTAAAGGTTGGATCTTAGATCAAGTTTACAAAAGTTTACAATTCAAAGTAAAGTTTAAAAGTAAATTAAGTAATTATGTGTTTAATGATCGTCACTTTTTTCTGACAGTAGGAAGGAAAAAACTACAGCACCAACAGAAGTTCAGGTGCTGGCTGTTCCTCTGATGTGACTTGTGTTCAGTGAACTAAATGTAAAGTTTACAGTAAAAAACAAACAAACAAAAAAAATCATTGATTCAGTTCAGCTTTCATTCTTTTTGACTGAGTACAGTATAAATCAGGTCACGCTGCCTTTTGTTCACTGTCGTTCATTCACTTCTTCGCCATCTATCAAGGTGCTGATAACGTCATGTTCTTTTATTTTACCCTCGACAGCTATTCTAGGAGATATTCATAACAATTTGTCAGTGAAACGTCAAACATTTCGGGAAATAACACTTAAAAACACAAGATACAAAATAATCTGTGTTTGTGACATGATGACACTCGCCTCATCGCTCTTGCTGAAAATGGGACACAGACACAATCTCTCTCTCTCTCTCTCTCTCTCTCTCTCTCTCTCTCTCGTTTTCTCACTTTATCCAGAATTATTGGCACCCTCCATAATATGTTGCATTGAAAGAAAAAAACTTTACCAAGGGTCAATACACTGAAACTAGAGTCAAATATTCGACTGTCACATAAACAGAACAACACCCCTAGAGATTCTGCACTTTTTGAAAACCCAATATAATAGAAAAAATTTTCAACAGCCATAGCATTTTTATAGTATACCATTTAGGGGGACCCAGTCGCTCAAGATCCTTGGAATCATACTTACTAAACCCTCCCCTTTATGACTGACAACACTTAATAATTCTGGGACAATATGATATGGTTGCCTCTGCCAACAGGTTATTTTTAGGTGAATGTGAAACATCACATTCGCCTAAAAATCACAAAACGAAATGTAAATAAATAAATAAATAAATTTTTAGTTTTTGAGCCCTAATATAAATCCTGTTCAATTTTTGTACCCTGTTATCCAAAGCACAAAATATGCGTAGAAAGGAGAAGCAGTTAAAACTTTTGTGAAGGATTGGACCAAAAATTGTCACCCGAGCGCATTTTCAAAATTGTTGGATGTTACAGGAAACACATTTATTATCTCCGGCTGTGGTATAACAATATAATAATTAGACAGAAAAGTTATTGATCATTTTGATGCTGTATTGTAATGAAAAGCTGAATTGTAGGAATTTGTAATAAATACAGTACAAGCCAAAATATACAGTACTGAAACAAAAAGATGAACGATATTACCTTGTTGTCATCTGTGAGTTTATTTTCCCTGAAAGAAACTAACATACACACTATTAGCGCGTTGATTTACTGCGGGAACACAGTAATAGAAGTGTTTGAAGTGTGTGTGCACCGCCCCGCTGTAGACAAAGTTCATATCGTTCACGCAGATTCTCAAACAAAAACAAAGCTTGCTGCAGAATCCTGCAAAAGGAGACGATTTGCTCACGTAATGTTGACACAGTACACTACCAGAACGGTGAAATTTCATAACAATAGACAGAATAATTGTGTTACTTGGTGCCGTCTTATTAAATTTCTCTCCTCGAATTGACCAATTTCCAACAACAACCGCACAAACACAACTTCACTTTCAGTAATAGATATTTTGGTGCATAACGTATCATAAAGGGTGCCAATAATTCTGGAGCACATTGTCACAATGTCATACGACACTTACAATACCTTTATTTATTTTTTTTATTAGCACATTTTGTATCTAAACACAGAGCTGGTGTCTTGGGTCATGCTCGGGCGCCCAACACCAGTCCCTCTGTGGCAAAGCTGGGATTCAAACTTATAACCTTCTGTTCAGTAAAATCATTACAATGCAGGTGGAGATACAGTAGCTGGGAGAGGACGAGTTCAAAATGGCTAAGTAAAGAGGAATGAAATATCTGTGTGTGTGTGTGTGTGTGTGTGTGTGTGTGTGTGTGTGTGTGAGAGAGAGAGAGAGAAAACGAGAGAGAGAGAGAGTGTGAGAGAGAGCGAATGCCTTTGTGACTGTGTTCCATTTTCACCTGCTCGCCGGGCGGGACAGCACGACTGATGAGAAGAGCGTTAGAGTGTCACTGGGCCACGCCCTTCAATCCCACCCTCCTTCAAAAGCACATAATAAATATACTCCATCATCATGGGCCTGGGGCGAGTACCATCAGCACACACACACACACACACACACACACACACACACACACACTCAGATACACACACACACACTCAAACACCCACTTTCACAAAGAAAGAGAGGGAATTAATTATAGATGTACATTAAATTACTTTCATTGCTTCCCTCGCTACCCAGATGGGACACACACACAAAGATGTGACGGATGAAGCAGTGCTTCGGTGTTACCCATGACACACACACCCACACATACCTACACACACACACACACACACACACACACACACACACACACACACACACACACTCATACTAAGGAGGTAAGCATCAAGTGTGTTTTAAGTCATGTAAAAGCTGGTGTTGATCCATAAAAAGCTCACTGTTCTGTTCTCAGATCGGATCAAGTCGGATTGGACAAACAGTTGGCAACATACATGATGTAAACATACTTTAAATGTAAATGCAAATAAAGACTCAGAGAGAAAATGAAGACAATGTGTTACTCCCCCAAGACCTCTTCTGAGTTTAACACTATGTTTAGATCGGACTCTCGGCTTTGAACTTTTTTTGCTTTGATTCTTTGGATTCTGCCAAGCTAAAAGAAATGTTCTGCTCAGTTCTGATAAGATTCTGCCTAGCCCTACTCTTAGATCAGATTGCTCGATTCTGTTGCTTGATTCGATTATATTTCTGCTCAGATTCTTTTGCTTAGATCAGACTGCTCTGTACTTGGACTGGATACTGCTCATAGGTTTGATTGATTTGTATTCTGCTTCTGTTCGCTTAAACGGGATTTGACTCAGGTTGATGCTCAGTCTGCGTCCTGCTCAATGCTAGGATTTGAGCTACAGTTCACTTGTGAGCTGCTGAAGCCTTAGAAGCTTAGATTGGATTCTGCAAAGACCTCTATGAATTATTTAGATTTTGCTGAGCACTGGACAGATTTTGCTTTTCTTCAGAATTTTTCAGATCTGTAGACTGAAGTTTGCACAGCGCTCTAGTTTGATCAGATTCTCTTGATCAGGAAAGACGGGGTCATGCGGCTTTCCGTATGATTAGACAGTATTCTGCTCAGCTGTATGATTAGAGTGATTGTATTTCGACAATTTCGACAACTATGTGATCTGACTGTGTTCTCTTGAGAACTTAGCTTTGAATCTGATCTGAATCTGATTCGATCCGGACCATTTGGCCAAACTACCTGCAATGAGCAGGATTTTGTCCGGCTCTGTAATTAGATTGGATTTTTGATTAGACTGGATTTTGTACAGCTTTTTGAGTTGATTGGATTTTTGCTCAGTTTGAAACATTCTCTTCTGGTTTGTTATTAGATTACATACTGCTCGGCAACACTTACAGCTCTCCCATGTACAATAGATTAGATTGAATGCTAGTTTTAATTTTATTTACTTTCATATTTTTTAGTGTTTTGTCTGTATTCTCTGTTGGCAAATGTGAACTTGTTGATAATTATAAGGACCTCACGCTGAAAGACAGAACTTGCTAAAACCTTTTCATTTTTGTGCCACACACACACACACACACACACACACACACACACACACACCTTCTATCTCTTTCTTTCTTGTGCTGTCATAATTAATGGAGTGTAAACAGATGTTCAGCGGGGTCTGCGGGTTTTTGTGGCCAGTTTATTCTAATGGGCTACATATGGCGAAGAGGTGTGTGTGTGTGTGTGTGCAAGCTTGTGTGTGTGTGACTGCCTCTGTGGCAGGTGTTAAACTTCCCAGATGCTTGTGCCCCTTCAGCAGCGTCTCTACTCATCCTTACACATCTTCATCATCACACTTTCGCTATTTATTTCTTCTGGTACCGTGTTCAAACCAAAACTTTTTTCTTCTTCATAAGTTTTGCAAATGTGACTATTTTCCTTGTACACCAGCAACAATCTTTTGTTTCTTATCATCTCACCGTCCGTTATCCCAAAGATTTTTCCAAATGCTTTACAAAGCACTGAAACTGGAGACTCCTTCCAACAACCGTGCATTGTACATTGTTAAACAACAACATGTTGTTTATTATTAGTCTTAAGATCTCACATGCCGGACTTGCTGTATGTCTAACTGCAAACTGCTGTATGAAAAACTCCACAGATGTGATAATCTGGTGATTCAGTACATTCAGGTCGTCAGCTGACTTCAGTTTTTTGCCACATAACGTTGCTGAGTCTAGACTTGAGCGACTGAAGCAACTACAGATCATAACACTGTCTCCAGAGCCTTGTACAGTGGACACTATGCATGATGGGAGCATCGTTTTATGTGCTTCCCTTCTTACCCTGACACGCCCATCACTCTGGAATAGGATCAATCTGGACTCATCAGGTCACGTGACCTTTTCCCATCACTCCAAAGTCCAATCTTTATGCTCTCTAGGAGACTGAAGCCTGTTTTCTGTTGAGTCTCACTGATAAGTGGTTTTCCTATGGACTGGACACACAACTGTTTAGTCCCAATCCTGTGAGTTCTCATCACATTGTGTTTGTATATACTGTATATAATAATAAAAAATATATATAGAAATGCTCTTACTTTCACTATTAAATATAGATTTTTTTTATGATTGAACTTTTGAGCGTTTAACCCCTTAAAACTCGCCTTGCTGGTGTGTGTTAACAGGGAGGCTTCAGACTTCACACTGTGTATTTGAGGTTTTGGATATGGCCAATTTTACCAGTACTGGAATATGGGAAAGATGTCGCAAAAATGCATAACTTTCAAAATGAGCATATTATTATTATTATTATTATTATTATTATTATTATTAAGTAAGTAATTATTCTTT
The DNA here is from genome assembly GCA_030014215.1 of Clariallabes teugelsi. Lineage (NCBI taxonomy): Eukaryota > Metazoa > Chordata > Actinopteri > Siluriformes > Clariidae > Clariallabes > Clariallabes teugelsi. The sequence continues at coordinate 20,093,016 of JAQMYG010000016.1, forward strand.
TTGTTTTTGGGTCATGGAAACAGCCAAAAAAATACAAAATTATTATAATATTGTAATATTGTTATTATAACCAGAGGTGGAAAGAGTAATACAATTTTGTACTTAAGTAAAAGTACTGTTACTTTAGTGAACTTTTACTGAAGTACAA
>JAQMYG010000016.1:20120213-20131775 GCA_030014215.1 Clariallabes teugelsi
GAAAGAGAAAAATACTATGATATACACTATATTATCATATAATCACAATATCATATTATATACCAATATATAACGTATAGCAATAAATTTAGTATTTAAATATTTATTTTTCTTACCTGAAGTATGTATAAATTTTTTGGCTAACTCTGTTTATGCTGGGAACATGTGCTGTTTATGTGCTTATATGGAAGCCTTGATTTTGTTAACTTGGATGCAAAGTTTGATGTCTGAAGCCTCCATGTCAGGTAAAACAAAAGTTATTATTATTTTAATAACGTGTAAATTTTACCACTACCGGAATAAGGGAATAACATTCATGTTTACATGTTAGTTGGTTAAAATTAAATAAACTTCATCGTATTGCCTACTCTAGGTAGTAAAAGAATATGTAACTTTATTCTACACAATCCTGCACAAGATCTGGAGTTACTTCAGTCGCTCAGGTCGAGACTCAGCAACATTATGGGGCAATAAAATGAAGTCAGCTGTCGACCTGAATGTACTGAATCACCAGGTTATCACATCTATGGAGTTTTTCTTCCCGAAGGCACGGCCATATTCCAATACTCAGATCGTGTAAGAGTGGTTCTGGAAGAACAAAGAACCAAGTGACACCACTGAAAGTCTTGAAAAGTGCTGGAGCCGACTTTACACAGGTTAAACTTCACTGTAATCAAAGCTACATGAGATCCAGTGAAAAAATTTTTAAGGTGCAAACCAACAGTTCCATGTTCATACAACTGTCTCAATAAGACAGCTCAGGACGTTTGCACTGACATTCTCAGGCTAATTTGAAGTCTCTGACAGTCAACATGTTTACTTTGTTAACATTTGTCTTATCGAACTCTTATTGAAGGTCTTGTAGAGTTTAAACATACTCAGCTGCTCAGACAGTCGGCTGGGAGTGAGGTAAGTGTCAATGGAAATCTTAAAACACAAACACACACACACACACACACACACACACACACACTTGCAACTCCTAGAGCAATGTACTGACCTTTCATAGTGCAGGAAAATGAAAGAAAAAGATACGGTTTAAAAATCAATCACCAGCAGTGATGCTGAAGTAAAAACACAGACACAAAGACAAGACTGACAATAATAATAATAATAATAATAATAATATAAAAAATATAATATGCATAAATAAATATATATTATTTAAAAATATAATATAAAATGTATTTATTTATTTATTTATTTATTTTTTGTTTTGTTTGTTTCCTTCTTGTCTAATTTATTACTCTTTTCCTTTTCTCCTGGAAAACAACTGTAAGCAACTGTAACCAAGAATAAACTATTTCCCTTTGAAATTAATAAAGTTCTTTGAATCTCGTATAATAATAATAATAATAATAATAATAATAATAATAATTATTATTATTATTATTATTATTATATTATAGTAGTTCTTATTATATTCAGTATATCTACATATAGTTATATTTATAATGGCATCACTACAATGACAATAAAGTCTCTTTATCTTTAAGTATTAAAGTTCCTATGAATCAAAACATTTTGACATTAGAAAAAATTGTGCGCAAAATGAAGTTAGCTGAATTGTATATTACATAAAGAGGCACAGAAATACCCTTGCTAATTAATAGAATCCAACAAACAAACAATAATACAAAAACGTTTAATGGTTAAACTGACATTGTGTTTATGGGCTGAATTTTATAAATAAAGAAACTTTTTCCAGAGAGGATATGCAGATGTTTGCTGTAGTACTGTAGTGTTAAGCATCATATACTTTCTTTCTCTTCACCATTTCTCTTCACCAGATTGGCCAAAAGTGTGGCAACAACTCCAGAAGCCATATAGATCGGTAAAACAGAGTCGCTCACTGAAACGGTTCCATCAGCAGGTTACAATCAGTCTGGAGGATTTTCACATTCGCTATGCCAGTCTTATAGATTCATGCGCATATAAGGCGGAAAAACAGGAGCGGAGTAGCAGCGAGCAGGGCCTTCAGAAACTGTTTGCCCTTGTAAAACACAGCGCGAGACATGCGATTCTGGGTGAAATACTAATCCTTATTGATCCGATCAGGACAGCGACAGAGGAGATAAACAAACTGGCTTATTAAAGGAGAACCCTCGGGCATTTATTAGCGTGATAGCCCAAGTCCTAATTGGAGTCGGGTTTCCATTCCGGTGTTGATGGCGAGAGAGAGAGAGAGAGATTTATTCAAGATCTGCAGGTTATATGACCTTGTGTGTGTGTTGCTGACCTGTGAATATTGTCTAAGAACTTCAAACTGCATGTGCTCGGACAGTGTGTATGTGTGTGTGTGTGTGTGTGCGCATGTGTGTGAGAGACTGAAGTTTGGTCTTTAAGGGTGTGTACACTCATTAAAAGTGAATACAGAGTGAATATAAGGAAAACAGACACGACTCTCCTGGGATGGACTAATGGCTCCACAGACGCCTTCCCTTCAAAAAAAAAAAAGAAAGAAAGAAAAAAAAAAAAGAAAAGAAAAGTAGATAGCACGGAGCACAACGTACAGTTTGAACTGCATTAACTTGCATAATTTAAGGTTAATGAGAAAACAAGCTGAGATGAATATCAAGTCTCATCTCTTCTGCCTGCCGCTCAGCTACAGGCGCTCATTAAACGCCGAGCAGGCCACTGTGTATTAATGAAACGTTGAGCCGTTTAAAAGATTCAGTCCTGGATATCATCACTCTGTGTTTCAGCTGCATGTTAACAGACTTTCGAAGACGTTCACATGAATGCCGCGTGACTGCTCCTTAAATTAATGTACAGGAGGTTTGGTGGGTTAAATAGATAGTTTTTACTGTCAAACATATGAGGACTGATTTTCTGTGTAAACCAATTCAGAGAAATCTGATCAGCTTCCATCGCATGACTCGGTTTATTAACAGTTGTTAAATAACCTCTTGACAGAAAACTAAAAGCTCAAGTCTAAAAGCTTTAGTCTGTAAGTGTTTGGTTCATAAATCAGATGTTGCTCTTTACCTCTTTGCTCGAACCTGGTACCCTGTTATTAAAAAAAGAGTTTTGAGTCAACCAAGCAATGTTGGCCAAAAATTGTAGTAACTGAAAGAATGCTTGGAAGTAAGCTGCAATGATGGCGTGTCCCTTAAAATGGGAAAACTAATTTTAAAATCCACAAGATAAGGTTGGATGTAGGTTAAATATAAAGTTGATGCAAGGACAGTGTAGCTCAGGATTTGTTTTAGATGCACTACAAGAACTTCATTAAACAGCTCTGAGAAATTTAAATGCTTACTACTAAAGTTGCTGAAGGTGTTCCTCAGGGTTCAGGTCTCGGCCCTCTCTTGAAAACCATGTGAAACTGTCAACAAGTCAATTCCATTATATACACGAGGGTTATTCAAGTCAAACCAGGACGTTTGATTGTGCAGAATAACAGAACACAATTATGAGAATAAAAAGTGCCTTCGACAGCAGACATTATCACCAAGCAGAAGTACAGATGTAGCTTTCGCCAGTGGCAAGGAAACCTCCATGAGATGGCATGAAGAAGAATCCTTGAGAAGAACAAGATCATGGGATTCAATCATTAAATTGAATCAAAATAAGTAGCTTTATGTGGTGTTTGTTCATAATGGGAGAGTAGGAGGACATCATAATACACCTTTGGAACAGTTTTTCCAGGATCAATCTTCCAGTTCTCGAACAGTTTTTATATTTACTTAAAACATTTTTCATCCTTGTGTTAATTTCTGTTGATGTCCGGTCTGTTGGTTGGTTTTTATAATGAAAAAAGAAGTAGTTCTTTAAGTGGGGAATTAATTTAAACAGAGATGATGATTCCTGGGGAAATACCACATCAATATTTAGCAATTTGTGACTTCTTCAGTCTTCAGCTGTGCTTTGATTTGCTCTGGGATAATTTGAAACTGTTACGGTGTACACATTTCAATTAGCATTAAAGCACCATAAGCTAAACCTGATTATAAATATTTGATCAGCAATTAAAAAAAAAAAAACTAACCATCAGGATTGCTTGCAAGTGTAGGAAAACTCCCATGAGTATGTGTGTGTGTGTGTGTGAGAGGAGGAGAGAGAGACTCCACTGTCCCTTAATGACATGGGCGTGTAGACCGAGGCTCCTTGCTATAATACAGGCGGCGGTAATTGGACAGCAGGACAGAGTGTCCTCACCTCTGCCGGGCTGACAGCGCAACTAATCACATCGCAATTTGCATGGAGGGCCGCGCAAATCAGCCCCAATAACACCGCGCTGCTCTGAGAGATGAGTTTTTAATCTCTGGAAAGAGATGAGAAACTGACTCAGACGTTCTCCTCACTCTTTCTTTTTTCCCCCTCATTTCCTCCCTTTCTCTTCTCATCCCTTTCTTCCTTCCTTGTGGATTCAGATGGACCGGTGGGTAAATTTGCAAGGGCAGGACTCCCATCTCTGTCTTGAAGGCATGTCATCGTGCATTCATTATTATCCCAATGAGAGAGAGAGAGAGAGAGAGAGAGAGACAGCAGTTCTTTTGTAAAAAAAAAAAAAAAAAAAGGACTTGTCCATGTGAATGAAACTCCTCTAAATCGCAATCAAAGCATTGACAGATATTTTAGCAGGAGGGAATTATTTCCTTAGCGGAGTCCTGGTGGAGGCGCCGAGACTTATTCGAGCCTTATTACCCCTGAGCGACCCACGTAATAGAGAATTTTAGAAGTGGAAGTGTTTGAAATATCTAGCGGGGATAACTAATGAGAGCGTTTAGAGGAGACGGACGCAGCCGAGATGTATACGAGATGTACGAAGCGGCTACGGGGCTGCAAGGTTATGACAACCTAAATGTCTCCTCTGTGCGAGCGCTGAAGGCAAATCGAATACCGTCACACCGCCTTACCGAGGACTGGCGTGTCTCTTAGCGTACAGGAGAGGTACGTTCAAGAGCTATGAAAAAACTTACAGTTTTAATCTAACAGAGATTTAAGTGGAAATTACGTTGAAATCAAGTTAGGTCATTAAATTAAAACAAAGTATAAAACACTTTGGAAACTATAAATAGCCCGGACTAGTGATTTATTTCATTCTCAGAGCGCTTTCCAATTTCCCATGAGATGTCTGTAATTACTAGACACGCTGGGAGGCTTGATTGTGTTGGTCTGCAGTAAACAGTTCGCCAACGAATGACGAGCTCAGACCACAAAGTAGTAAAAGAAAAGTTGAAATTTATTTTTTAAAAATGCGACCTCGCTCAGAAATAGCACCTCTTTTGGATCAGTTGAGAAAGCATGCATGTTATGAGAAATCTATATGTATATTTTTTTGGTATTTCGGTCCATCCATGTGCAATCGGGCGATGGATTCTCCCCACCCTGGAGAGATATTCGTCATTTCTGCGGCAATTATTTAAGGGGTCGGGTTGCGAGCTCGACGCTCGATTCTTATTCACATACCACAAGCAATTTGGGAACAGATTAGCCTAATCTGCATGTCTTTGGACTATGGGAGGAAACCGGAGTACCTGGAGGAAACCCACCAAGCATGTGGAGAACATGCAAACCCTGAACACACAGACCCCGAGGCTGGAATCGAACCCGGACCCCTGAAGGTGCAAGGCCACATTGCTGACTACTACGCCACCGAGCTGCTTATGAGAAATAAAGACACCTTTAATTTGATGATGCTGTGAGTACTTCTTTGAATCACTTCGATTTTTAATTCGCTGCAACGTCAAAGTGAAACCGGTGAACCAGCTGAGGATAAAATTTCAATCACAATTATTGAACGCTTCGTGTGGATACTGTTTATTTCAAACTGTCAATTAAGACATGATGTACACCATAGTGCTTTCGAATTATGGATTTTATTTACCAATTTTCTCCCTAATTTAGTCGTATTCAACGCACCTGTCATTAGGGCACCCCCTCATCAAAATGCACGGCGTAACACATTCAGACAGCCCCTTCCACTTGCACAAGCCTACAGATGCTCATGATTGGTTTCGAGCTGCAATTGATATGAGCGTGCTAGAGTGCCTCCCGTCCCTCCCCTCTGAGAGAGCTCAGCCAATCAGCTCTCTCCAGAGGCTACAGCATCACTCCGGGATTCACACTCGTGACCTCCGAATGATAGGGCGACCCCTGCGAATTATGGATGCTGATTGGTCAGAATTTGTCAAATAATTTTCCAAAACAGCAGTCATGTCAACATATTGTAACCTAAACCCGACAATTCCCAAACGTGCGGTTATTTAACAATTAAAAACAGTTTTCTGTAAGGAGTCTCCAGTGTCAGTGCTTTGTAACGTTATACTTACTTTACTTTTGCAACTATGTCAAATTCCAACTATTTCACGAGACAGTAAAAAGTGAGCTATGATCATGTGTTATATACGATTCAGTATTCACATTTTTCTTTGTCCAAACACACACGCTCCTTATTCCATGGGCGTTCTCATACGAAGCCCGCGGAGTGTAGAGGGAGCTCTCATCACAGATGAGGATGCCAAACTTCATCACTTTCATCATCATCGGCCCGCGTGTCCCCTCTGCAGCCTCCATCTTCTCCTTCACCGATCCGCTCCAAAACAAGCCGCCGTTTCCCTTCGCCCCTGGGGTGTTCCAGTCAAACTCATTTTGATCCCAATAGCGCGTGACAACTCCAGGCTCGTGCAGTCACCTTGGGCTCGAGGGCAAGAGGGTAAAAAGATTACAACAAGCCTGCATGCGTGGCGAGCAAAGTGCTGGGAAAGTCACCTTCCTCTCTCTGGACTTGTGAATGTGTGTGTGCGTTGGCTTTGTTTAGTAAAATGCCATATTGTAATTCATCACCTGGGTACACCACACAACCAGATTCTGTTTGTTTTTTTTTTGTTTTTTTGTCTAATGTCTTCTCTGGCAGGCATAGTTTATGGAATACTGGATTTGGATTTGCAGAACTACAAAGTGTCTGAAGACAAATCCATCAAACACCTCCTGGTCAAAATGCATATAAGTACTGTAGAAAATTGATCTTTCTTTTCCCGGTTGCTCCCATAAAAAAAGGATTGCATCTGAGTTGAGCATCTGATTTTTAGACAACTTGGAACGTGTTTTATGACGGATGTCCTTCCTGACGCATACCTTGGTGTTGAAACTGGCATCCAGTTGCAATGTTTGGGCATTGGCTGGGAATTGATCCTGGTATAATGTAGTATGAGATGCAGTTAGTATAAAGGAGGAGGTGCATAAACTGGACATGCTTTATTTTGGGAAATCCAATAATCATTGGGTAAAACATGTGTAAGCAACGTTAAAGCAGGGAAAGGTAGAACATAAGTAAGACAATTATGAAGAAAGACAATCTGGAAATCCACCAATGACGGGATGAAGTGTGGGCAAGACCACAACGAACACATGAATTTGGTTGTCACCATGCTCAGAATTTGGGAATTTCTGACACTTCGTGGGGCGTCCCATTATGCGGATTCTTCATACGATCATCCAAATAAGCTTTTTTGAAGAGCTAAAGTTCCAAATAAAACCACCAAAGACAATAAGAAATCCATAACAATCCATCAAACACTTAAAGAACCATTCAAGAACCCATTTCCTTGCAGGAGTGTATCAAGATTAAGAATGTTCCACTATACTTGAGAGGCTCTAGGTGTTACGAACATTACGATTAATCTTGAGGTTACATTTATTCAGTTCATACACTGGATAAATCTAAAGAACGGACAGGAGCTTAAACTCCAGAAAAAAAAAATCCAAATATTTTCAACACAAATTCCACAGCCATTCTCATCTGGTAAAGCTTTAAGTCTCTTGCATCCTGAAAGCTCTGACCTCAGGGGCAAATTCACTTTTACTCTTTATTCTTTGTATGCTAATAATCCGAATCTGGAAGTAGGGGAAAAAAAAACACGACAGTTCAAGGGAGGGTCTGTGACTTGCCTTTCAGTCTGAAGGTTGTCAGGTCGACAGCCAGCCAGGTTCCTGGGGATTATGAGCACTGAAGCTTCAAGTATGCAGGTACGCAAGCATGGAGGTACCGTGGGGAAAAGCCCCAAAGCCACAGTGAGGTGGCCATAAGGAGTTATGGAGCTTGAAGGGTATTAGCAATAACCTGCATGAAGGTCTTGTATAAAGGTGATAGCACTCAATAAAATAAGCAAATACTCTACAATAATCTGATATTTGGTTATTTGATGAGTAATGGTGATGCATTCCCTTATTTTATTGTGTTCGTACCTGCAGCTGCTTGTTATAATGTTAACAAAAATCAGAATCCCAGACTTAAGGAACGATTCAGCAGCTAAAGCACTCACAAAAAAAGTACAAGCTGACATATTTTAGGTAGTCACATACTTATGATACATTTTAGCTTCCTTGAATGAGATCTTGTGTTTGGAAGTTTGCGGGTTCAAATCCCAGCCTGGTTTCCATACTGTAAAACATGGAATTATATCTATTTTCACAAATTGTATCAGAACTGCAAAATCTAGACAACTTTCCAAGATGTTAAGTCACCAGGGCCTGAAGAATAACCCAGACTTGGCAGACTTGAAATGTCTCAGCCTCCCTCATCCTCAGCACTGGAGCCCCCCAGGGTTGTGTCCTGAGCCCGCTGTTGATCTCATTGTACACGTATAACTGCGTGGCCACTACCAACTCTTCCACCATCATCAAGTTTTACTGATGACTCCGTTGTGGTGGGCCTGATCACTGACAACAACAAGAAGGCCTACCTGAGGGAGATGAAGAACCTAGAGAACTGGTGGCAGAGGAACAGCCTCCTCCTGAATGTCAACAAGATAAAGGAGTTAGCACAAAGCAGGAGAGGAAGTACCCAACCCCCGTCATCTACAAGAGCTTAGTGGTGAGAGAGGACAGCTTCTGGTACCTTGTGTACCGTCTCACAGTGCAATTTTTTTCTTATTGCAGTAAAATCCTTCTATCGCTCTTTGTCTTTCCACTCTACCCTACTGTTATTATTTTATGTTATGAACAGTTGTATAAGCATTTCACTGCATATCATACTGTGTATGGTCATTCATGTGACAAACAAAAATTTTATTCAAAACAATGTAGGTATCCTTATCAACTGCATCACGAGCATGGTTCAATTGAACACAAAGTATACACAGGCCTTTACATGGCCACGCCCACGTTGTGCTTTTATTCATGTGTTTGTTCATAAATATCTTTACCAGTTTAAAAGGTGAATATTTCCAGTTAAACAAACCGACCCAGGCAGATGTGGGGAAAAAGTTTTGCAGTTCATCGTGTCATTCCTCTACTTGGGCTCTCTATATGACAAGAATACACTGGGGAGCACTTGAGCATTTGGGGATGTGTGAATATGTGTGTGTGTGTGTGTGTGTGTGTGTGTGTTTGCATCATCCCCACACCTGCTGTGAACTGTGCCAGGATGCATCACTATCTCATTATTGGGCCATTTTACAGAGATCGGCTCCTGTTTTCATTAGAGCGGCTTCTGCAGAGGTCACGGGTATAACGAGCGTTTAATTAGCGTTCAGTCATCAGCTGCTTCTCCTCTTTCCTAAAGCTTTTATGCGGAGAAGAAGAAAAAAAAAAAGCTCAGGGGTCTCGCAAATACATAACTGTCAGAGAGCCGGCGCAGAGCGGAGAGTCACTCCAACAAAAGAGAACAAACAGATATCCGAGAAGACACGGCACGCGCCTCTGCTGCTCCCACTTTTAATTAATGAAGGATCATTAAGCGGTTGCGTGCGCTGGAGGATAATGTCGCACACATGTAGACACACAATAGTACACAAAGAGAAGGCTAGCTGCATGTTCACTCACTGCTAAAGGTTAGGGAGTATCAGTCATGGAATGTAAGAAAATGTAAAAGATTAATATAACTGCATGTGTGAAATGCGTACTGTAAAACACAGGCCCTGGGATTCTCTGATGTCACACTGAAAGCGAATCATTCTTGCCTCCTGAGTGGTGCAACATGAGACCAAAAGAGAATAATGGGTGTGGAAGTTTAAATGAATGAAAAATTTTACTAAATTAATAATAAACAGCTTCTCTGAAAGTAAAAACGCAGACACTGGAGACTCCCTTCATAATTATAGGAATATATATTATGAACACGATCAGCAAACACATCATGATGACCTGCCTAATATTGAGAAGGTTCCCACTTTTGCACCAAAATTGTGATGCAGCACTGTGTGTTCTGACAGCAACCAGCATTAACCTTTTCAACAGTTTCAGACAGAGAAGCTCTTCTGTTGAATCAGTGAGCATTGGCCAGACATAACCCTGTTTTTCGTTCACTGGTAAGATTACTAGGATCACTTTTGCCAAGTCCTGACCCAGGAACATCCCACAAGACCTGCAGTCTTGGAGTTGTTCTGACCCAGCCATCCAGCAATCACAATTTGGTCCATGTCAAAGTGACTCAAATCCTCAAATTTGCCCATTTTTCTACTTCCAACCCACCTTCAGAGATGAAAAAAAGTTCACTTGCTGCCTAAAATAGCTCACCCACTTCTACCTTCTATTGTAAGGAGATAATTGAAACTGTAGCTTCTTTGACCAAGAGCCAAATTGTGACAACTAGAGGACCGGGTCAGAGCAACGCCTGAACTGCAGCTCTTGTGGGTTGTTCCTGGTCTGCAGTGGTCAGGACATACCGAAAGTGATCCAAGCAAGGAAAACTGGTGAACTGGTGACAGGGTCATGGGTGGCCAAGGCTCACTGATCCACATGGAGAGCAACGACTGGTCCAAGTAGTCCGATCCAATAGAAGAGCTGCTGTAGATCAGACTGCTGAAAAAGTTAATGCTGGTTCCGATAGAGAGGTGTCAGAACACACAGTGCATCACTGTTTTGGTGGCAAAAGTGGGGACCTACTCAATATTATGCTGGTGGTCCATATGTTATGGCTGATTGGTGTACTTATAGGATACAAAAACAGACAAATATCCAACATAAAAGTCCATGTGTAAATGGTAAAAAAAAAAAAATAGTGAAAAAAAAATAGTGAAAAAATAGAAAAAATAGTGATTATAGAATTCCTCCTGTAAAACATGGACTTATTTAGATGATGAAGGGGGAAAAAAAAAAACCCACTGTGTTTACTCAATTTTTTAATTCAACAATTCCAGGCCAAAACAAACAAAAGGCAAATTATTGGCCTGCAAGGAAAGCAAGGAAACAAGCTTGTTAAAATAACAAAACATTATTAATTAATAATTAATAACAGTTTCCATACGCACACAATTAGAGGAGAGCTTCCGAGGATTGGGACTAAACAGCTGTGTGTCCATAAGAAAAGCACTTGTGAAAGGCTTTAGTAAAAAAAAAAAATAAAAAAAATAAAAAGGCTTCAATGTGCTAGAGAGCATAAAGATTAGACTTTGGAGCGATGATAAATGGTCATGTGATCTGAGTGATGGAATAGGATCAATCTAGACTCATCAGATCAAGTGATGGTCGTGTCAGGGTAAGAAGGAAAGCTTATGAAGCGATCATGATCGTGTTATGATCTGGAGTTGCTTCAGTCACTCAGGTCTAGACTCAGCAACGTTATGTGGCAATAAAATGAAGTCAGCTGACGACCTGAATGTACTGAATGACCAG
>JAQMYG010000016.1:20251293-20263388 GCA_030014215.1 Clariallabes teugelsi
CACAAACAGGAAGTTAATATCACCAACCATTCCCATTTTATTAAGGTGTATCCATATAAATGGCCCACCCTGTATAGTAGTTGGAAACTTTGTAGCAATTTTAAAGTTACCCAGTAGCACATTATAGCGGATTAGTGTGTGATTTTTAGACTTCGTAAGTCGTCTTGTGCCTTTTTGTAATGGATCCTAGAGTCCAAAAATGTGCCGAATTCCTTCTTGCTTAGTGTTGACTTGTTTACCATTGGAAAATAATGTTAGTGCATAGACCGTGATGGTTCAGCATGAATTTGGCACAGGTTGAAGTAGTGTCTTAGGTGATAACGTCATAATCATAAGTAGATTGAAACGTTTCTAACGTTAGCCAATTTCTAGGTGATTTGAGGCATGTGACATTACATTGTTGACCAAGAACCATCAAGAATATTAGTTCTGTATTTTTAATTTTTTTGGTAAGGTTCCTAATGCTACAGCAATTCGTCATCAATTGCAATATGTAACAAAGAAGGAAACATTAGTGTTAATCCATTCTCGTGAAGCATCTGCGACAAAACGTCGTTCCGAAGTTCAATGATTGTTCAACAAATGATTCCTAACAGAGAACTTCACCATGGCAACAATAAGACTTTGGTAAATAACAAGACCATTTTTAATCCGTTTCTTCCTCGCAAGCCCTAGAGACTGAGCTGTTACAATGGAAATGATAATTTATAAGAACGAGAGCATCACTATAAACCTGTGATGTGCGGCTCAACACCTTCCGACCGATCCGATTGGAGAATTCGACAGTCCTCGTTTAATGAACACTCTCTGGTCTGACTGTTTTTAAAAATATTCTAATAAACCAGACACCTCTCGCCCTGTAAATCTCTTTGAGCCTGTTTTCCTTTCTGATGAGCATTCAACCTTGCAGCCCTCGCCTACTCAACAGCTCCTGCCATGAACTAATTATTAGGAATGTGCACTTATTGTTTTGTAATTATGGATTGCCTTCTGGTGGGCTGCTTTTAGGTTTTGATGCATAATCTTGAATAATATATTTTTTGAAAATCAGAATCTATATACCGGGTAATGCATACTGTATATTCAGCCATATTGTGTGAATTACTGTAGGCGAGCATTAAAAAGCTTTGTCTCTGTCCTATCTGAGCTCCACTCCAACAAAGCACTCGTCTCAGTTTCTGATAATGTGTTCTACAGTCTATTCTGAAATGATCATGGCCATACTACCCCTTAATTTCTTCAAATCTGAAGAGTCCTTCTATTGTAGGAGGTTAAAAATAAAAGCTGTTGGGATTCATCTCCCTTGTTAACCAATCACTGAACCTTTATAACACAGGCTAATTTGTACACGCACAACATTTGCTGCACATTGCCAGGTGTTTGTGTTTTTGTATTATTGCCTTGCTGTAGTACGCTCTAGCCAACTTAACTACCAAAAAGGTGGAATAAACCTTAATTTCCCAGTTGCCTTTTGTTCAGATGTAATAACACAACAAAGCCATTTGGGGGGAAAAAACTGTCTATCAAATAGTCGGTTCAATAACAACTGTTTAAAAGGAGCCATTCAAGTAATTGGTTTTCAGTGATGCTACAAATGGCTTCCTTGAACGTTTTTGCCAGTCAAATTGCTTCTGCACAGGATCCACTTCAGATCAGACAACATAGACACTTGAAGAATTTACCAGGATGTCCATGTATATCCACCTTGTGTTTGATGAAGTTTAGAGTGGGGTTAGGGTCAAAACTAGACATTTTATAGAGGATTTAAGTAAAAAAAAAAAAAAAAAAGCATGTACTTGATTGTACATTTATCTTGGTCAGGGTTGTGATGGGTCCAGGGATGATCTCAGAACTAAGGTGGGAATACTCCATTCAAGGGATGGTAGTAAGCTACAGGAATCTCACACACACACCCTCATGTGCATTCATGCATAAGGACAAAGTGGCACATTTTTGGACCAGAGAACCCAGAGGAAACCCACAGGATCAAACTGTGGACACTGGAGCTCTGATAGTGACAACGACCAATATCCATCATAAAACCAGCTATTTGGGTTTGCATTGTATGGTAAGTTTGGCCTGAATGCAATCTATTTATTTTGTGGGTTTTTTTTTTTTTCCAATTTTAGCAACCTGCTGAGCGAGCGAAAAGGTAAGCAACACATATGTGAAAATAACTCAGCTCAGAGTGTCCTATTAACCTTGTTTTCTTGTGTGGAAGCACCTCTTCCTCTATCTTAAGTCCCCATCGCTTACGGGCTCTCAGGAGGCCTGCAACTAATTAACCTTGTGGAGGAAGCAGTGGAGGATTAGGGATGAGAATGTTAAGCAACCTATCACACACCAATTGGATTACCATAAGCAGCCTTCAAGTGGCTTAACCAATATTTGTCTGAACCTGCAAGAGAGAACTTCATCCTTCTAGAATTCTAAGCAACACTCTGACTTTTGGACGGAGGGGAAAAGGTGCATGTCTGGCATACCAAACACCAGGTCTTTCAGGAATAAAGACACAGATGTCTTTGTAGCCATGGTTCTACAGTACATTGCTGAGAAAGCAGGGTTTGCCCACAATTTTTTAATGATAATGTAGACAACAAGTATGAGATATGGTATGGCTTGGGACATCTGGGGCTGTCAAGTCCTCATGGGTGCCTATGAAATTCGGATTCATTTTTGGCAAGCGCTTTATCTGAGTCAGGGTTGCTGTGGATCCCGAGCCCATTCGGAGAACACATGCTGGATGGGTTGTCAGGCCATCTTAGGGTGCCGTACTGAAACATTCGTACCTAGGGTCGTGTTAGAGTCACCACCCAATGGAGGTGAGAGGAAAGTGGAGAATGTGGAGAACACAGCGTTCTATAACGCTCAATAACTTATTTATTGATTGCAATCAACAGTTTCAATTTTTTTCCTTCTTAGAGTACAAACAATGTAAACGTACCCTCATACAAACCTGGTCCTTTTGACCTCTAATCAGGTTCAAAAATTAACACCATTGTATACAGTAGGTCCGGTTGTCTCAGCTTGATTTCTTGATTCCATCCACCAGTTTCTTTTCAATTAGACATCAGTAATTTAACACACCCAGACAAGACAATTTGCATGTAAGTGCAGCTCTGAGATAGAAGCTAAGAATTTCAGTGTATACAAATTCCTAACCGAATCCCCAATCACTGTGTAATCTACAGTATCTACTAAGCTATACACTTACGGTAATCAGCATTCAGCTAGTTTGTGTGGTCAGAGTCATTCTCATGCTAGCTAACATTTGAGGGATTGGAAATAAAGCTGTTGCTACTGTAGGTAGGCTTATCTAATGTTTTCCCAATTTTCATTGATGGAAGATGCAACAAATCATCGTAGGATCTGGGACCGCAGACTTCTTTTCCCTTCTTTTTTGTAATTTCTATAAGAAGTTTATAATTTTCTGCTAACTGCATTTCCTACTAATTGCCTTTTAAATGAGTAAAGACATTGGGTTCTTTTGTCACCACTGTCTTGACAACATTAGGTTGTCGCCAACCAGCATTTGTATCATGAAAAGTATAGTATAATGACCTTTTTATGATGGTGCAAAACTGTAAATTGAGTCTAGACCCCTTTAGCATGTTTACCATTGGTAGGTCTTATCTGGCTCTTTCAGAGAGTAAAAGCATTTTGCTTCAGGATAACCTTCACTATACTCTGAACTCGGAATCAAATAACAACATGAGAAACTATTTATAAAAAAAGGAAAGGTTCTGAGAATAAACATCAGGTCGCCACCCCGACCCTCATTAACTTGGCAGTGGCTGGGCTTTGATGTGTATGAAGCTAAATGGAGGATCGTCTTTAAAGGGTGAACTGGTGACATCTCGTGAAGTGTCGAAGACGGGTGACAGCATGGAGACCTTCTGGGGCTCATGCATAATGCTCTTTGCGTTCAGTGAGCCATTCCACCAGGCTGGAGATATGAGACGGGACATCAGGAGGATAAGGGAAGCAGAAATAAAGGGACGAGAACAGAATCCAAGATCTGAAAGGACCAAAGAGTTGATGAATAAGTAGCTACATATAAGAATAATGTGTTGGTCTTAAGCTTGTTCAGACAAGTATGGCGATGTTTTCTATGTGACCTGTCTGCTTTGGTATTTCTCATTAAGCAAAACTAGTGTGCAAGTATGCAAAGTATGCAAATACACAGATGTGCATATACATAAATATGTGACTGTCCAATTTCATCAGTATGTACAGTAAGTGTGCATTGTGTGTAAGTGTTAGTAAACCAGAATGCCTCTTACTGTACTGATGTACACTAATATGCAAGTGTGCAAATATCCTAGCATGCACATGTGCTAGCATTCAAGTATACTAACTGCTACTATAAAAGAGTGCAATTTTGTGGAATGCTAACATGCAAGTGTACAAGTATGCAAGATGTAAGGCAAGTGTGTGTAGTAAGTGTGACAATGCTAGTATGATCAGATAGATGATGTAGTTGGGTGGTTGGTTTTATGGTTAAATGGGTGGATGGACAGATGGATGGATGGATGGATGGATGTGAGGGTGGAAGACTGAATGAATTTCTGGAAGGATGGAGGAACAGATGGATGGAAGAATGGGTAGGTGGATAGATAGATGGACAGATGGATGAATGTATGGATGGTAGATGAATCGGCTGGGTAAATATATGGATGAATGTTTTTTTGGATAGATGGGTGGGTAGAAGAATGAATGGAAGGATGGAAGGATGGTTAGGTGGATGGATAGATTGACAGATGGATGGATGGATGGATGGACAGATGAAAGGGCTGGGGGAATATATGGATGGATGGATGGATGAAAGGCTGGATAGACAGATGGATGGATGGATGCAGGGACTGACGGAGCAATGGATTGATGGGAGGATGGAAGAATTGATTGATGACTGGAAGGATGGGTGGATCGATGGATGGATGTGTGGTTGGGTGGATGGCTAGATGGACAGATGAACGAATGGTTGGATGGATAAACAGGTGGTTGGATGGACTCAGTGAATAGATTGATGGATGAATGAGAGGCTGGATGGATAGATGGACAGATGGATGGATGGATGGATGGATGGGCTGGGTAAATATATGGATGAATGATTGGATGGATAGATGGACCGATGAATAAATGGATGGATGGGTGGATGGAAGAATGAATGGATGGCTGGAAGGATGGAGGGACAGACGGATGGAAGGATAGGTAGGCGGATGGATATACTGACAGATGGATTAGTGGTTGGATGGATAGACAGATGGATGGATGGATGGATGGATGGATGGATGGACAGATGAAAGAGCTGGGGGAATATATGGATGGATGAATGTTTGGATGGATGGATAGATGAATAGACTGGGTAAATATACTGTATGAATGGATAGAAGAATTGATTGATGGCCGAAAGGATGGGTGGATGTATGGATGTATGGATTGGTGGATGGCTAGATGGACTGATGAATGAATGGTTGGATGGATAAACAGGTGGTTGGATGGACTCAGTGAATAGATTGATGGATGAGTGACTGGATGGATAGACTGACATATAGACGGATGGAAGGATGGATGGATGGATGAACAGATGGATGGAGGGATGAATAATGGATGAATAAGCTTACAGGTAACACAATTCATACAAAGACAGACAGAAATATGATATAGAGTATATACCTAAATATACTGTATACATTTAGTATGCCCTGTAGTATATGTCTACAACATTTCTACATTTATATTATTGCCATCAGTAGTTAAATGCATGTTCTGCTGCACTCAGATAAATACACTATTACATAAAACTGAACAAATACCTGGAAGGAAGAAAACAAGCACAAAGCTGCTGGGATATAATGAGTACACCATGTAATCACTGATTCATATAAACGGATACGACGACACCGATGTCGAAACGACCTCTGCATTCTTCTACGAGAACGGAATGTTTTCCACATCTCAATAACTTCTCGCATCATCATCATATGAGATTGGCATTTCCACTTAACCTCTGATTATCCCTCTGGTGGAGTTTGGAAGGCTTCTCCAGCTCACCTCCGCTCCCTCCTGCTTTACCTCGTCCCTGATCGCGTCTCCAAATAACGCTGAAATCGTTTGTACTGTATGTTCTCTCACATAGAACGTCCTGCTTTAATACTGCATGCAGGTATAAGCCTCTCATGTCTTCCTGTCTTATTAAATGTATTTTTACAAATTCGAAAGTGAAATCTTTGCCTCTGTTTGAGAGAGTGTGCTTGAAGAACCCTGTAGGCTTTCAGTTTAATAGACTGCTGCTGAAATCCATGCGCTGGCATTAAAAAAAAAAAAAAAAAAAAAAAGCAAAGAACAAGAAAAGAATCAAGGCA
Source organism: Clariallabes teugelsi (assembly GCA_030014215.1). Lineage (NCBI taxonomy): Eukaryota > Metazoa > Chordata > Actinopteri > Siluriformes > Clariidae > Clariallabes > Clariallabes teugelsi. The sequence goes on from JAQMYG010000016.1 coordinate 20,257,659, forward strand.
GTACATTTTATTCTCCAGACAATGAATGCTTTTTTAAATAAACCACGGCTTTTCTGCATACATCTCTCAGTGAGTGTTCGCTGGCTAATAGCTCAAGGAAAATCCTTTGTACAAGACTCAGATTTGGTTAGTGATGCATTCACTCCAGCACTACTCTAGTGTGTTTTTTCCCCCCTTTTCTTACTGTTTGCTGTTTTCTTCCCTTTGACTAGAGGATGACAAGTGATTGGCTCCATCCTGGATGCAGCTGGCAGCTTGTTAGAGCTTTTCTGGAGCGTGGCTAGCCCTCGCCCGGTGCCGGGATCACATTCATTTTTCAGCACTCATGAATACGTTCTGTCATACGCGACGACCAAGACGCTGCCACGGTGACCCAAGACGGGATCAGGATGGATCCAGTGCATGAGAATTTCTGTTGGATTTATCACAAAATAAAGTCTGACGGATTTATTAAGCTTCGCATCAGTGATGCAGTGGATGTACCGGGTCACATGACCTTCTTGATTGGGTCGGGTTAATTGCTCGATAAAGGTTCTTCCCAACAAATTTGAATATATATCATGTAATATATTATATTTGTCGTGATAAGGTTGCATTTGCATGCGTTCCTTTTCATTTTTAATGACTACATGCCTGAGGAACATCAGAGAAGAATGGAAAGATAATAAGAGGACGATGCGGCTAGGACTCTGCCACAACCTGAGACTTTCAATGAGTCCATTGTTTACCTAATGGAGCTGCCTCCAGTCTTTTGTCGAAGAAATAAAAAAATAATAATAATAAAAAAAAAAAGCCCACACACACACACACACACAATGTGTCACTGTGTATGTGTGTGTGTGAGTGTGTGTGTGAGTCAACGCTGACTACCACACTCAGAGGAAAGAGCATATGTCTACCGTGGCCTGGCAACCTCGCAGCCAGAGATAGATGTCACCACCTGAGAGAGCCGAGTACACAGAGATGGAGAGCTGCCCTGAGAAAACAAGAACAGAGTAAGAGAGAGAGAGAGAGAGAGAGAGAGAGAGAGAAAGCCCCGGTAATGAAAACACCAGCTGTCATGGGGTGTTGTGTAGCTCACTGAAGTGGTGTGAATGGTTCCGTGCTGATAATTCGCTGTGATGAGTCTGCAGCACAACACACAACAAACACACACACACACACACACACACACACACACACACACACACACACTAAGCCCGACTTCAGTCAGGAAGAACAGAGCGTGCTCAGCTCACCCCAAACCCTCACTGTTAATGTCAACATGACACCTCAAAGAAAACACTTCCTGTGCTCCGTCCCTATCACACCTTCCCAGATCGCTGCGATTGTGCTCAAGGTTATCTCGCATATTTTAGAAAAAAGTCCCAAAGCATCGCTGCTGTCGTGCAGATAAACAAGGGAAAAAAATAAGACTCCTGTTACAGCACAACATGAAACGTGTCTCGGTTTCAAATTTGTATGTTTTTTTTTTTTTGCTTTGTTTTGTTTACCAGGGTGAGTCAAAAATTATCCGCACTCTGGCTGTCGAATTTATTTTAATGAACTTTTGGAAATGCATCATTTTTCAACAGTACACTTTGTCCTTCTGTCTACAAGCTCTCGTATTCCCTGCAAGCCACGAATGCACCGCCGTCTTCAGTCCTTCATCAGAAGTCAATCTTGCTGCGATCAGGCGACCAAACAGGTGAAAGTCTGATGGAGTGAGATCAGGACTATAGGGAGGGACGCTTTAACACCTCAGTGTCGACAGTGTCTGCAGAAGTGTGATGCAAGGTCTCGACGCCCATCGTTTAAGCCGAAGTTTAGTCTTCAATAAGCGTCTCACTGTAACGAGCACTGTTGATTGTTGAACCTGATGATGTTCCAATACTTCTGGCCCTTGAGAATCCCAGGAAACTTATAAGCGTTGATGAATTTTCCAGATGATGGTTGACTTTTGAACTTTTTCTCGGTCACCGATTGAGGATGTTTCCGTTCCGTACTCTGCCGATTACTCTCAGGCTCGTAGTGATGAATCCGTGTCTCGTCACCAGTGATGATTCTCTTTAAGAAACTTTCACCTTTCTGAGAGTATCGGTCTAAAATTTTGTTTGCAGATATCCAAACGCTTCTGTTTAAGCCCTTCCTTGAGTTATTTCGGTTATACCGGGTGCACCCACACTCGAATCACTGCACGCTGTTCTTCTTTTGTGCGAATCACAAGTGGGGCCTCCGCAGTCACAAATACGTTTACACCTGCACAGCAGTGACCGAGGAGACAGTAGTTTTTAAATAAACGGAATGCGGATAATTCTTTACTCACCCTTGTATACACATCTTAAAACTCCTAATTTCTTGCTTTTGTTGTTCATCATTGAATTCTTCTCAGGGCCAGGCTGTTAGATAAGGACAAGAAGGTTTGTCGATATAGCAATTTATTTTTGGCATCAGATTATTTCCTCTCGACAAAAACATTTAGTTTTTTGCCTGGATTTTAAGAGCAGACTGAATGCCAAGGACGGGGCTAGTTTTCTTCTTGCGCCGGCTGTTGAATCATGAAACTTATCAGTAACAGTACAGTCGTGTCAGGTGATTACATAGAGTGACACGCCCTGGATTCGGTCCCCATTTGAGTGGCGTCTTAACTGACACATCTGGAACACGTCATTTCCACTGTCATCTCTGTCCTGCCATTTAATATCACGACCAGCCACTGCTGCTTATCTTTATTCCTATTATTTATTATATATAGCTTCGGTTGTGAACTCACTCTCAGCTGGAAAGCAAGTTTGCCTTAAAGTGGAGAAGAATGGGTGAAGATTAAAGGTCCTCACTCACTCATCACTCTTCGTCTATACTACTTTATCCTCTTCAGGGTTGCGGGGGGTCTATCCCAAAGACTTAGGGCTCGAGGTGGGATACATGCTGGACGGGTTGCCAATCCATCGCAGGACACACACATACACACACACACACACTCACATTTCTTTAACAAGTTAACACAGGTCTCAGAGCTACCCCAGAGTTACCAATACTCCCAATGTTTCACTTCTTTTCCAAGCATGTCATTTCAGTGTTTATGTAAAAATTCTCAAGAGAACTGCAAAGCTGAGCAACAAGCTGAGGTAGGGGCTTTTCTTATATGATGTCACATTAGGGGGGAAAACCTAATTGACTTGTTTTTCGGGGGGAAAAATTGGATCGAGTGGGCACTGATCCCACCATCTCTCAGGGATCGAGGAAGACGTGCATCTCGACTGTTTTCTGTCTTGGCTCCTAGGTGATGGAAGGAACCACCTGAGTCACTGGCAATCTTCCCATCAGTGTCCAAATGATCAGTAACCTAGTGACCTTAACGATGTATAATATAAGGATGTGTAAGGATATATTTATTGATGGAAACTTCAAAGCACCTTTGTAAGTCGCTCTGGATAAGGGCATCTGCCAAATGCCATAAATGTAAATGTAAATGTAAATGGCATGCTCTGCTCTTGGTCTATGTTTGATTTGTTGATGGGAACCATATCAGAAATATTTTTTTCACTTCGCAGACCAATGCCTAAGAAAACAAGGAGGAAAGAAAATCTATCATTGGATAACTCATTATCTTTAACAAGGTGGATTAAGTTGGAAGAACTGTGTCAAGGGTTTCATCGGCGCAAAAAACCCAAACGTGCAAAAAAAACTCACTTCTCACTCACAGAGAATCAATACCTGCAGTACAAGACACTCACAAAAGAAGTGTCAGATTTACTAAACAGCGCGGTGGACATTGATAATTATCATTGTTAATTACTTCTCTCACAGCAGAAGGTTTTGGACCGACTCTACGAGTTAAAGCAAGAACTCAGAACGTTCCTGATGGAGAGAACTCCGCACACATGGAATTGATTGCGGACGAACAACTCGCAAGTTTGGCCGACGTTTTTAGGTGTCTGAATGAACTGAATGCTGAAGTGCAAGGCAAAGAAGAAAAATCTCCCCACCTCAACTAAGCTCACACTCTGGCGCTCCTTTGTGGAACAGGTCAGGCTTGAGAGGTTTCCCCTGTGCAGTGAACATTCACACAGCAGCACACTCTCTGACCTCTCCTCTCAGCATCTGAAAATCCTCAAGGAGAGATTTAGTCACTATTTTTCCATTGAAGTCGCAGTCACAGTTTGACTGGACCCGTGACCCTTGGAGTTCATGTGCATTGGAAAGTTCTTAAGACTTGACGGCTGGCACAGGACCTACTGGTGGAGATCAGGGAACATCGGACCTTGAAAATGAAAAATGGCAAGACATGGCTTTTTGGACACGATTTGGATCTCATTGGAGAAAGGAGTAATAGCTTCAAGTGGCTACCTTTCTCTATTATATATTTGCATGACGGCTCAGCTTTTGGAATCTGACTGAGAGCTGTGGACCAGGAACTCAAGAGTCTGACTTTCATCCATCCCAGTCTCAGGTTTCCCACTGATGTTAGGTAACGTTTACTCCCTTACCCTTTCCCAATTCTTTAAAATAGTTTAAGATGAATGTGACCATATTTTCACATTGCTGATACTGATGTACACAAGCCGGCGTGCGATCTGCATATTAATGACATTTGCTAATTCGTGTCTGTCACTTTTTCTACATGTTTAATTGCTGTTCTCCTTGCGTTCTCCTTCTCCACTGTACTCGTTATTGAATCATTACTCTATTAATAATAAGGATGATGTGATGACAAGCTCCTGAATCAGAATAATGGTGTAACAGCATCCAAACGCCTGGAGACGAAATGGAGACGCGGCAGCATGTCGACTGAGTCACTTCTATCCAAAAAACAACACATAGCTGTTGTTACTAGATGTTCAAGTAAGGAATAAAACACATGGTGGTATGATGTTGTCGGGAAAATAACAGCGACGGGATATTTTTTTGTTTTTTTTGGTTGGATGTCAATATGTAGGAGAATCCTACAAATTCGTTATTCAAGGAATCCAGAGATAAAGAGATCCAGGGGCTTAGAAGCTATCGCTCCATTTCCTCTTCGCTTTCTCTGGCCAGCTTCAGATTACTTAAGGCTACTTTTCCTGCGAACAGGAAGAGGTGACAGGGTTCAATTCTCTTGAGTTTTTTCGAACGACTATTCTGGATAGAACGGAGCTCATTTTGGAGCCGGTTTGAAGGATGGACAAGGCTCATGTCCCAATTTCATGCCACTCAGGGAGCCACCACTGGGGCATGGCTCGTCAGCTAACCTCCAGCCGACCTTCGTTCTCTTTGTCTCTCCTTTCCTCGGAGTTTTGCTTCACTTACTCTTTCTCCAACAGTTAGCACAGATCCACCGCTGGGAATCCTAACTGCAGGTTGGAATGGGCTTGACCAGCATGCTTAAATTAGCTGACAAAACTGCCTGTGCACACTGAGATAAAAAAACATGTGAAGATGATTAAAAAAAAAAAAAAGAACCAGAAATAGAACAGTTATTCAAATACTGATTTTTGTATTTATACAATTTATATATATATATACAAGAAAATATTTTTTTTAAAGGATGAAGTCAAATGTTGTTTTTGATTGTGAGTCGTTCTTTAGGTGGAACATCTCGAACCAGAGCAATCAGTTGAAGAGGATCTGAGCAGCATGGTCTTCCATTTGGTTTCTTCCTGGTCCATTTTTAAGTGATTTTTATGTCCACCTATAAGAAATTCTACCAGGGTATAGTACCTTGGTATTTTTGACAGTACCATGGTACTCATTTAATTCAATTCAATTCAA
>JAQMYG010000016.1:20293548-20308607 GCA_030014215.1 Clariallabes teugelsi
AAATATTTACACATTAAGTTTACTGAAAGTAAAAACAGTTGAAAGTCAGAGGACGTTTCTTTTTTGCTGAGTATATATGTTTGCATTTGAGGTGGTAAAATGTTGCAGTTCCTCTATGATCCTACAGGTGGTGTGCTCTAAACTATTCACACACTGGCAGGCAGCACAGCATCCTGAGTGGTAGAAGCAAATTATTTGTTAAGCTTCTTTAGAATTGTAACAACATTAGAAAATAATAATAATAACAATAATAATAATAATATCTGGATTTTTCTAAAATTGTGATACTAAAAGAATTGCAATAAAATAAAATCAGCACCTGGGTATCATGATAATATTGTATCTTCCTTGGTGATTCCCATCCCTAGTATATAGACACCTGTGCATGTGTATTGTTGCTGGCAGGAGCCAGACAAGAGGGTCTTACAATGAGACTTATTTCAGTAGAGAGAAGAACCATAGCGTTATAGCTTTCCAGGCAGAAACAGGCTAAATTGAAACAAAACAAAAAGAGCATGTTTCTTATCTATGAACATTTTTCAATTATTCATTCAATTAGACAGACAAAAGCAATAGGAAGTAAATTCAGCTCAGTTCCTAAAATGAAAAAAAAAAAAAAAAAAAAAAAAGAACAACTTGCCTTTTGAATATTTAATTGAGGCCCCAAGCATTAAAACCAGGACTGGCAACAAAAATACTATTTGATATTCTCTCGCCGTCCATGTCTTTTTACCTTGAAACACTCGCGGAGAGAGCTATCGGCTCTGAGAGGACTAATCTTCAATATGAAAGCAAGTGTTCAAGATTCAGATTGCTAACATATTGATTTAAAATGGGCCTCACCTTGTGTGCTGCCTTGTTTTAATGCCAGACATCGATTGTGACCTTCATGTATACAAATGGCTCAAGTCTGGAGAAAGCGTAAGAATGGATTCTTCCCTCTTCCCGCTTATATTCAGCGTCGCCATGGCATGTGGAGGCCAATCAATAGGCTATAACTCAGGCTAAGTTTCTTCAATCAGCATCAGAAATAATAAAATGACCAATGCGGAATATCATGCCGGGAAGCTAAGTCGAAACAATTCAATTGTATTAGTTTGGCTTTTTTTGCCCACGTTACGTATATCCGGATGGAGATTTTGGTCCTTAATGTAAACACCAGAAGTGATAATGGTATGAACAAAGCCCTGAAACAACATGAGGACAAAAACCTTGATAGGAACCAGAATCAAAGGGAAACTTTGACACTGGGTAGTGTTAGTATAAATCATCCATTGAAGCAAGGGTAAGTAGTTTTTTTGGAAGGGAACCAGAACAGCAACACAAGGTGAGTCACAAATACAGAAGCTTCAAAGATCAGGACATATCAAGGAGTTCCAAAGGACACGCATGTCGAAATCTATCAGTGACAACAGAAATACTTATATTGCTCAAAAGAGTGATGAAAAACAGATTATTAGGTATTGTTGTATCATATGGCGGTTTAAAATAGTGTGTTGTGTGATCTGGTTGGTCTAGCTATGACAACATAACTACAACCATGATCCAAAACATGCAAAAACTCTGGGGCAACAGCATCATAATGTCCCTAGTTTACCAGAACTCTCTATGCCTGTTAACACCCTGATTTTGCATTCACCTTTGAAAAGAAATAATAATAAATTATTAAAATCCTTGACTGTTTTCCAGCTAAGCTTATCAGCTATAGCTCATTTTAGCTGCAGGATTATTGCAGAAGGGTTGTAGGATTATTCTAGCTGCATGATTGATTATTATAGGTACTAATAAACAGACTGCACCTTTTAATTGAAGCTTAATTGAATTTGGTTAAATTAAAAATAAAATACCAAAAATGTTGCTCAGCTACTATGAGATTAGACCATGCTTTGTTTGTCATTAGTAGTAAGTACAGTAAGTTGTTGACCATTTTTACCTTCAAAATCAACTAGGGGTAAAATGGTCAAACCTTTCAGGTCTAGTACGTACTCTGAATGCTGCAGCGTTAGATCCATTTTAATAGGAACCACTGTTAGTGTTGGTTGTCATGTACTGTGTATAAAAAAGGACTGGGATCGATCGTTTTCTCTTCTTTTCCTCGCCCTGCTCAAAAAATATGCAATGGTTATAGAGCCCGAAGCAAGACAGATTTGACTTACAGTACAGTGCAACTAGCCTGAGCTTAACTGTTCTGCTGTGAAAAATGATAGCGGGCCAGAGATGTCAACTAGATTTACTGTGTAAGGTTTGGAAGACTGCCTGCATTCCACCATTTCACACTCGTATCAACACCAAGTGGAGGCCAGTGAGCTCCAAGTAGGTCAGAACTATTCCTGGTCTCTCACCATATGCTAAAGGAGAGTCAGAGGGAGAGGTTGGGTGGGGGGGGTGACAAGATGGTTAGTTAGAGAGAGGCGGAAAAGACAATGAGGGTGGGAGGGAGGGAATGTGAGTGATGCTCACAGTAAGTAGATGGCAATGCATCAGTCTGTGTAAATGGACCAGCTGCCACAGCAGATGAACAAAACTCCTGGCACAGGTTTCAAGGCCACAGCCGGTTCTCTAAATCCATATCCCAAAATGCAAAACTCTACAAAACAGGATGACTTTTTTTTTTTTTTTTTACTACTGAAAGCTATATACTGGCTTTTATAAGGACATAACACACTTTCAAATACATTTGCATACATTTGCAAGTGACGGTGATAGAGATGCTGTTTGATTCCATCAAGCTGCATAAAAATCCATTAATAGTTATTACACACCGACCGGGAAAAGAATAGCTAGAACCACTAGAAGGCTTTTTTTTCTTTTTCTTTTTTTACAATGATATAAATGAATCTCACTGTTAACAGTCAAAGATGTAGTGGTGGCCATGACTTGGTGCTCTAGTCGAATTTATTTATTTATTTATTTATTTTTACCTGTGGCCTTTCCTGAGGCAAAGTCAATAAAATAGGAATTAAGATGCACAATTACATGGTTTGGATTGGCTTAGCTGGTATTTAGCCTGGAGTTTGTTCTGTTCTGTTTCCATATGCATGTCTTCACAGTTGCGTTAAGCACACGTTGGTTTTCAGACTACAGATTTAAACTATGGAATACACTTACTTGCAAGTGAAAATCCTTCTATCAGCAGAGGTTGAGGTCTTAGCAGGTATCTCCTTTTCACACTGCCCTTTCAGCCATCCCCAGGAAGATTAAGACCTCTTCAACAGGTCCACCAGGAAAACTAAACCTGAGGACTCGCTCTACTCTCACATTCTCTGGTCGTTACATCTTAATGACGCTCCATAATCTCTGTTCTTGTTTTCCTTAACATCTCACCCCCTTCCCTACTCTCTAATGACTCTCTCTCTCTCTCTCTCTCTCTCTCTCCTACTCACACCTTCTCCATTGTTCACCTAATGAGCCCTTTCAGGAAGGGGAGGATCCTTGGCCCTGGAGGATACAAATTTGTGTAATCCTACCAACTTCCCTCAGTCTGAAGAAGCTTCTTGGAAACATTTCGACCTAACAAGAAAGACGCCCAGTTGACACGACTCAACTCCCAGGTAACCCTTAATGAGTCAGAGGCTGCAAACCAAGAGGACTAACATCTATTACCCTGATGACAAGCATGCTGGTTGGCTGTTTGACTCACTGCTCTGTACAGTGCTGTGCAAAAGCCTTGAGCTCTCACGATTTCTTCATACTTTGCTTCCATAGTGCAAGACTTTCTTGTATTTTTAATGTAGTCTTGAGGAATAGTTCTCTAGGCTTCCTGAAGGACTTTTTTTTGCTCTCTGTTTTCCTCCCATTTCAGTCTAGTTTCTGTACCTGAGCAGTTTCAGAGGAATAGGCAAGGGTAGCTTAGTGGTTGAGGCATTGGCCTACTGATTGGAAATTACCAGTTTCAAACCCCACCACCACCACCACCAAGTTGCCATAGTTGGGCCCTTGAGCAAGGCCTTTAACCCTCAAATGCTCAAAACATGGAGAGTTTTTAAAAAGTTGCTCTGTCCTATTGACTGGTGCGATGCTATTATAAACGTACAAAATCATTTGTAGCAGGGGTAGTTCAGTGATTAAGGCGTTGGTCTACTGATTGGAAGGTTCAAGGTTCAAACCCCAGGACCACTAAATTGCTGCTGTTGGGCCCTTGAGCAAGGCACTTAACCTCATAAAATAAATAATGTAAGTCACTCTAGGTAGACACATAGTTCCTATGAATCATTGAAGCATAAAAAAAACATCTTACTTAAGACATGAACCAGTGAGAAACACCTGCTGATGAAGATAGAGTGATTAGTATACTGGTGACGCTGAATGCTGAGTGGTTAGAAAAGACGAGAGGGGAAATGAGGTCGCTGCTGAGGTTGTTACATAAACAAGCAACTTTTAAACTGTATTTTTATGTGCTTTGCTTTATGAAATTTGTTCCTGTTTCTTTAATTTAATCTACATAATTGAAGTAAATTTAATATGTGGCTCAAAACCTTTGCACAGTACTGTAGACATTACAATAGTTATAGCAAGGGCTCTGAGACAGTGAGTGTAATTATGGCTTCAACAATCGGTATATTTTTACATCTTCGGCATTTGGCAGACGCTCTTATCATTATACAGTATATCTGAGCGGTTGACGGTTAAGGGCCTTGCTCAGGGGCCCAACAGTGGCAACGTGGTGGTGGTGGGGTTTGAACCTGGCACCTTCCGAACTGTAATCCAACATCTTAAATACTGAGCTACCTCTACATTCTTGGTTACACAAAAGCAAGTAAATATTCATATAATGTATGCATGCGTGTATGTTTTTTTTATTTATTTATAAAGAATCGGAACATTTTTAGCTGTTTATTCAAAATGAATCGAGCATATGTATCAACCAGATTCACAGCAGGATCATAATCACTACGTTTGCATAGATGTAGGCAGTTGATTATACAGCATTTCATGCAATGAGAAAAAAAACTGGCAATAAAGTATTAAGGAAAACATAAAACAAAACACAAAAGCTATTGATAATTCCAACAAACAGCAACCATGTGACTACTAACCTAGAGTAGTGATAGTGTTTTATGTGGGATCGAGCCCTTAGAGATGTGACTGACAGAATCCACTGGCGGAGGAGAAGAATAAGAAGTAGCTAGAGGAGATTCTGTCTCAGTATGAAACGAGAAGCATTCGCTCAGAACTCTTCGTCTTGCCTCGTTCTCAAGAGAACCACCCACTGTTCTGGTCAACTCGGTTCCAAATTAGATACAGAACCGAGAGAAAGAGAATGATACAAAGAGCAAAAAAAAAAAGAAGAAGAGGATCTAATAAAGGTATGAGCAGCTACAATGTGATCAGAAATAAGTGAAGTTTGCACACTGTGAGGTTCGTGAGGCAACACTGGGGGTTGTGAGAATGAAGGCGCAGAGGCGGCTGCTAATACTGAAGGAAGAAAAAAAAAAAACTGATTAGATTTCACACAACACTCACACACACGCGCGCATGGGGAGCGAAAAGGGACCCTGAGAGAGAGGGAAATAAATGAGTGAAATATCGAAAGTTAAAATGACTTTGTCACTCTTTATGGAGCACGGAGAGAACAGTGATACATTGGGTTTGCAATCGAATCACAGTTCATTTTTGAGGCTGTTTGTGCTCGCTGGTAATCTTTGCTGTTGCTGATCTGGTTAATCTGTCTATATTACTTGTCAATAATGTTAGGAAGTGTTGCTCAAATATATCAAAAATTTTGGTGCTGAACAGTGTGAAATCTTCACTGCTCTCGTTGGAACAAATTTCAGACGGAGAAAAACTAAAAGGCACAGACAAGTCTAGTTTATAACATAATTTATATACCAGCCAGGGAAAAAAATGTCATGAACAGATCTCTGTTATGATTAGAAATACAGCACTCTAAGGACATTTTAACCCTTAATATACTGTAGACTGTGTGTGCACATGATGGATCGGCCACGCCCTTGGACATTAAGGAGACATGCATGTGATATGCGCATGCGAGATGAAATATGCATATAAACAGACGGGGCAGTGTAGGCAGCTGGCATGTCAAAAATGGCGGGAAGTTGTGAGGAGAAACTGTGGGACCAGGTCAACAAATATCCTCGTCTGTATATTTACCCCTGAATAGCATCAAACATGCATGTTAAAACACTTGGCGGGAGATAAGTACCATCTTCTACCATGTTCACATGGGAAAAAAAGGACATGTCACGTTTAAATAAATGTGCCTTATACTTTATCTGTGTTTTTAAATTATTGTTTGTAGATTGTATAAAGCCTCCGAGTGGCGCAGTGGTAAACTGCTCGCCCTATCATCTGGAGATCGCTGGTTCGGTTCCCGGGTGAGGCTGTAACTTCTCGCAGCCAGAGGTCTAGAACTCTGCCGTTGCCGCTTCCCAAGTGCCGGATGAGAAGGGTTGGGCGTAGGGCTAGCAACCCGCCACGTAAAAAAAACCCAACCGCTACGGAAACAACGAGAATTCTCTTCAACGGAGAACACTCGTTGCCCTATGCATCGATCGATGCTGGAGGCCTTAAGGATATTGTATAAAGACTTTTTGGAAAAGGTATTACCCCAGATGGGTGAGGAACCATACAACCATACAATGGTTACTTGACTGAACTTGATTTGATACATAAATAATATGACAATGATCAAACATTTACAGTAGAAAAAAAACTACAGCAAGCAAAAAAAAATAAAATTATCTGGGGAAGAATTTTTTTTTTTTTGGAAATTGTAATTTAGAATTTACATGTATTTCAGTGAGCAACCTATAAAGGGTTAAAACCTGTAGTTAATTTAATCTAATCTGAATCAAAGGAAGGTCTCGGGGTCTGGAGTTTGCATGTTCTCCTCGTGCTTGGTAGGTTTTCTCCGGGTACTCCGGTTTCCTCCCACAGTCGAAAGACATGCAGATTAGTCTAATTGCCTGAAATGTGTGAACGAGTTTGTGCGTGTGCCCTATGATGGATTGGCACCCTGTCCAGATTGTAACCCATCCAAAGTCTCCTGGGACCGGTGCCAGGGAACCTCATTTACTCACTCACTTACTCACTCATCATCTATACCGCTGTAAACAGGGTTGTGGTGGGCCTGGAGTTTATCCCAGGAGACTTAGGGCACGGGGTGGGGTACACTCTGGACAGGGTGCCCAATCGATCATCTGGCACACACACATATACAAACTCACAATGGGCTATTTGGGAATGCCCATTAGCCTGATAAGCATGTCTTTGGACTGTGGGAGGAAACCGGAGTACCCGGAGGAAAACCACCAACAGTACTAACCAGTAAGCCACTGAGCCACCTTCCCCTGAGAACCTGAAAAGTATAAATGGTAGAGAAAAATCAGTCAATCAATGGACCGGTATGTAAACACAACTACTTTTCAGCTCGGGTTTGGTTTTCTTTTCACACAGAGAAATATCCAAGTAAAGCAAACTGTGTCACTTCAAGTCACGTTCCCTCTGCTCATTGGTTAAAGGGGTTTCGCGTGGGAACTGGACTATAAACAGAGAGGAAAGATCTATGTTCTCTGTTGATGAATATTACACAAATGGCACAGATGTCATTTGCTCATACTTGTGGTAATTATACCAAACAAAACCACGCCAACAGAATGCTGAATGAACTTCTCCACTGAAGAAAATCTCTTGAAAATACAATAGTGCTTCACACTTTGCAAATGCAGCATGAGTCGACTAAGTAGAACAATAGAACAAATATTGAGCATGTACCACAATATGTTACACATCGACACGTTAACCTGAAGACCTGTTCAGTAAGCATGCAAACTTTCAAAGCACACATGGCAACAGGAGCCCTCGAGCCCTCTTCTCACCCTAAATGAACCAGTCCATCATTCGCTTGGAACCGGACCGAGATCAAATCCAGTAAATGGTCTCAGTGCTGTTGTTTTGTTCCTCCCCCAAGTCTGATTGATGTGTTCAGACCTGATTCAATCAGCTAGAGAACCAAGAGGGGGTGAGTTCAATTCAACCAGACTAAATAAGGCAGTTACGAAAACACCCCAGGACTCCATCTACAGTAGCACACTCAGACTCTTTATGTATACTATCAGAAAATGTTCCATAGTCATCCCAAGAACCCTGAGAAAAAGTTTCTCTAAGGTACTGGAACAGCCAAAAGCTTTCATTTGCTTTCTAAAGTTACCTGATCAGGGTTGCAGTTAATCAACAGCCTATTCCAGGAACACTAGGCATGAAGTGAGGACAGACCTTGATTGGGACGCCAGTGCATCCTTGAGAATCCGTTGTTTTGCATCAAAATAAGAGTTTGAATTTATACCTCATATATACTGGAATACATTTATTCGGTAGTTCTATTCCTCAAGAGCCATGTGATCAATTCGCTTTTCATCCACAGTGTATTTCTGCCTCCCACCTACTGTAGGCACTGGATCCATCACAACCCTGAATAGGTTTAAATATTTACTAAAGGTACATAAAGATTCCTTAAAGTCTCGGAAAATGATTTGCCATCTTAATATGATAAAACAGGGATCTACTTGGAACCTTTTACGGGAAGGAAATCCCCCGTACATCGCTCGTCCTAAAGCATTTTAAAATTGTATTTCTACTCCCTAGAAATTAATCCTGAATGTCAGTGAAGACATGGGTCATATTAGTGCTTTGACATTTCAGTTCCAACAATGATATGGCCATACACACCAAACCCACGTACAGCTAGCAGCCCAGAAGAGCTGTAAAGGGGCCTCTCCTTTTTTTTTTTTGTCACACCCTTACTGCTGAAAATGAAATGGTGCCCAAAGCCAGCACTGACAAGGGAACCTTTTTTTTTTTTTTTTTTTTTACAAAAATATCTTGTAATGTCTACACTATGTCAAGAGTACGTTGTGGGAACTTTGCTTCTGTGTGAATAGGACGGAGATTTTTCTCTTGTCTAAGCACGCTAATTAGGAGGTGATTTGTCACAATGATGGCAAAGGTTTAGGAAGGGCCAAAAAAGGGAAAATTCAGCTTTCAAAGCCACGAAGCGCAGACGATCCCATTACAGAGATTCTTCACTAGAGTGATTTCAAAGTGCCACTCCGATCCTTGTAGTTGTTTAACAGGCTCTCTCAAATCCAGCTAAATGAGAGTATAATCCTCAATTCCCCAATGCTGCTACTTCACAGAGGAAAACTCTGGGTGTTCTGTGGTTTATAAACTATAAAGTTAAAAAAGAATAATAAAGCCGTATTACACGAGAGGAAGTGTTTGGGCAAGTTCTTACGGTACAATGTCGTATTGTGAAACACATTTTCCCATCGGAAATCATGTAAATCCAGATAATCTGTTCTAGCCACTCAAAAATATTACAAATTTGGATTTTTTCCAGGTTTTTCTCCATAATTTAGTCGTGGCCAATTCCTCCCCGTCACTAGGGGGCTCCCACATTAAGGCTACTACTGCCATTCAGCCAGGAGGGCCGAAGACTATCACATGTTTCCTCCGAACCGCGTGACGCCAGCCGACCGCATCTTTTCGAACTGCTTGCTCACGCACCGTGCAGAGGCGGATTGACACACTCGGAGGACAGCGCTATCCACTACTTCCGCGTGCGCGAGTTCACAGACGCCCCTGATTGGCTGTAGAGCCGTGATTAATGTGGGAGCACAAAGTACCTCTCATCCCTCCCCTCTGAGAGAGCTCGGCCAATCAGCTCTCTCTAGACCTCCGGTTGTGAGAGGTTACAGCATCACCCGGGAATCGAACCAGCGATCTCCGAAAGATAGGGCGAGCACTTTACCACTGCGCCACTCGGAGGCCCCTAAACCTCACTTAACCTTAATGTATGATTCCTCTTGGCACCGGCTGCTTTAAAAACGTAATTGGCTCCCTTTTCTTCTTGATAATATTCTTGGGACCCATGGTGCTACAGTATGTCTTCACTAAATCTTGCACAAAATGCAAAAAAAACAAAAACAAAAACTATGTAAACCTGCTTCTTTTGGCTTTCCACAGACGCAAACAAGTTTTTTGGGTCCCGGGCGTGTGCGCAAACTAAACGTTCCTGAGGATCTCCACAGGAAATGCTAACAACAGCCGTATTTCCAGAGGAAGCTAAACTCGTTTGGAGTCAGCAAGGCCATCCTCCAAACATTTTACTACTGCTTCACTTCATTGAAAGTGTTCTCACCTTCTCTTTCATTTGTTGGTTTCTTTCCATTAGTCTCCACAATAGAACTCGTCTGCAGAACACAGTCGAGGTGTTTTCCATAGTTATTGGACTACCAGTCAGAGCCCTCTCCACCCTCTGTGAGCAGCAGACATTGAGGTCAGCTGGCAGGATCTTACAGGACCCCTCTCATGTTCTGTTCTCTGCATTCGAGTGACTCCTATCAGGACGACGGCTGCGTTTCTATCCTGGTCCATCCATGCCCTCCCATCAACTCACCAGTAACCACCATTCTCCACATTATAACCCTCTTCCACCCCTCACCCAAAAAGACTCATGGACTCTCATACTCACAATCTGTGACAAGAACAGAGCTTTTATACAGCAGTTCTACAAATAGCATTTATTATCAGTAGATTATGATTTGTTTGTTTATTTAAACAGTTATTTTGTTCCGCCAACACAAATTTGAACATATCTTTCCGTACCTGGCCGAGCTAACAACAGTTAGCGTTATGGGAAGGGGTGAAAATAGTTTGCAGCTAACATTAAGGGTTTCAATCCTAAATAGTGTTAAATGGGAAGCTACTGTATTGTGCTAGCGAGTAAAATCCCTTGTTCTACTAACAAGGTGGTGACACATATAGTTAAATGTCCCAGTGCTGTTACCATCTATTATCAGCACTCATGGAATGCATCTCGTCCAGTCAGATTACTCGGTCAGAACTAACTGAAATTTAATTGGTACGTCTTTGGATTTATCAGCATTGCTTCTCAAATTCATTCAACTTCACAATGTACCTTGTTGAGAATAAAAGAGCATTTCAACCAAGTTCAGAAGAATCCCATTTGGCATTTAGTTACATGGGATTTTTTTTCTTCATGTGTGTTAAAATGCATTTGACTAAAATATTCTTAAGCTGGATGAGTTGCATGAACTCATCTTGATCCCACTCATTTTTATGGTCTGCCAGAGTAGTATGAATATTTAGTAATGCCTTTTGGCGTTGTCAGCGCACCGTCAGTCTTGCAGGCATTTGTCAAGGCGGTACAAAAAGAATAGTACAGGGGGAGGAGAGGGAATATCATACAGAAGTGTACTGACAAGGAACATGTAGTAAATCCTTAAAGAATTGAGGTACCTTTTTTTTCTCTTGTGACCAGTCAAGCTCTACAACTCTGAAATCTTACACTCCAAAAAAGGTAAAAGAATTATATAACATATTCATTACTGTATATAAGAAGAACCAGGTTTCTCAGGTGCCCAAGTTTAAAAGAAACACCTCCTGGACAATAGTCTGTATGTCAGCCTGGAGAAAAGATCATTCCACAGGATCCACAGAATCTATTTACTATTTACTCAGAATGCAACAGAGAAAAGGTCTAGTGGATGCAAAATGGTCAAAAAAAATCCACACCGCTAGAAGAGTCACAAAGATCCCAGAGGTTGTCTAGCAATCTTTCATATTACTTATTGTCTATACCGCTTTATTCTGTATACAGGGCCGTGGGTGGGGTTCTTAAAGTTTAACTACCTTGTCTCTGTATTGCCCCAGTAACTTTTTGCCTCTTTTTGCCTGATTTTGCACTGTTTTTGGCCTCATATCAAAGAAAGAATGCTGTAAAATGGTTTTCCCAACACAGTAAGTCCCCTACATACAAACATTCAAGTTACGAACTTTTGAACAAGTTGGATCACATGACCGGCATACATTGTCATGTGCATGGAGCGTGCATTCCCTGCAAGTGCAGTACAAGCCCAGGATGTCTGGAAGCAGGCATAAAAGCAGCGGTGATGAAGCTGGTACTGCTAAGAAGCACCAAGAAGACAAAAGTGAAAATAATTGAGAAAATGGAGCGAGGTGAAAAGATGGCAGACGTTGCTCATTCTTTTAACATGAATCGTTCAACTAAGAACACTGTACTGTAATATACTGTGAATAGCCAATGGTGTTAGAACCCTAGTACCTAGGCGATGTTTGTTAGACTTACAAACAAATTGGACTTATGAACAAGCTCTTGGAACAGAACTTGTTCCTATGTAGGGGATTTACTGTACTATAAATTTTCTGCTAAACTCCAGAACAATGTTAAACTCCACATGGCTTATGCTTTTATCCAAAGCAACTTATAGTTGAGTCCAGATACACCTGACTAGTTGAGAGTTAAGAGCTTTGCTCATGGGCCAAACAGTGGCAGCTTGGTGGTGCTGAGATTTGAATTGATGATCAATAATCCAGTAGCCCAATGCCTTAAGCACTGACCTACCACTGCCTATAGTCTTAACCTCTGAAACAAGTAATTTCAGCCAGAACCCTCCCTATACGTTATAGTACAGAGAGAACAGAAATAAAGCAAGACATGGTGAAAGAAAGCATGAAAAGAGCCTTGACAGAGAGAAAAACAGAGAGAGAGAGAGAGAGAGCATGGAGAAGGAGAGGAAGCCCATCTAGCATTTTGAGTGTTATCACCTTGGTTCAGTGCTCAAGATGAGATTATGTGGTGTCTGTTGCTTCCCCTGAATCCTAAGAGAGTTCAAAACAGGGATTAAGTCAGAGATAAGACGATAGAACATATAGGTCTACAAATAAAACAAAGGAAACAGACAACTATAGCTAATTTATATTTTCCATGACGTATTCCGCGTGTTTTAGTCTGCGGGTGCTGAACCATTTGACGTTCAGGTCCAGAGAGGTTCATGGAGGGTTCACTGTGGTTGGGCTTCTCCATGACCTGGGATCAATAATCCGGAATAAGAGAAGTATTACACAAAGAGTAAAAGTACAAACGAACCTGCGAGTTCTTGAACAAGGAATAGGGAACGTTTTATTAATAATAAAAAAAAAAAACAAGACTTTTGACAAAGAACACATGGAAAAAAGTGATGGTGATGACGAGGTGAAGCAGGAGAACCAGGAAATTGGATGAAGATCATGGAAAAATGGAGGAAGCAATAAAACAAGAAATAAAACAAAACAAAATGGAAGATCCAGTAACAGCTCCTAACGTTTCAACTATCCGATAATCCTTGCTTCAGGTTCTTCCATCATATCTCATTGACGTGAGTGTGTTTTTGTGTTTGATGAGTCTTTTAACAATGATGGTGTCCAAATCATGACTGTCTGCTTTCTATTGTCCTCATTCACAAATCAAACCATTGTGTTTTACGTGCCTCATTTTATTGTATTACTCCGTGTCACAAAATCACACTGCTTAGAAGGATGATTCACCTGATACTAAAAATTTTATCACCACTGATCACTGAGTCCCTACTTTCCCCTGGACTGACGTGTATACCTACTCCAAAGTGCACACATATGCGTATGAACACGCACACACACACACACACACACACACACACACAAACACAAATCTATATTCCTACCGCATGATTTGAATGACACTTGGCTTATGAGACGCCGCGTCTCCGATTGCCCTGAGGTTTGACAGCGCTGCAGTGTAATTTACGACGCACCATGCGGACCACACAGCACACATCTTGTTTATGTGCATTTCACAATCTACAACATGGCAATAAAGAACATCGAGAGGCAGGATAGGGAAAAAAAAAAAAAAAACAGGAGCTGCCAGGCTCTACATTGCAGCTGACAGCTTGATGCTGTAGTTGTCCTGTGAAATACTACAAAGCATTACAGCTATAACAATGGCAGTACACCTTTACCTTTATTTATATATAGTTGCTTTTTTCCTTTGATCTGCAGGTCAACAGAAGATTAACCACAATGTACAGGTATATGCACCTATATATATATATAATGTATGAATATTATATGTTCATACCCTTTTGAACTTTCCACATTTTGTCACATTATGACCACAGGCGTAAAAATTTATTTCATTGGGATTTTATGTGATAGACCATAATTGTGAAGTGGAAGGAAAATGATAAATGGTTTTCAAAATTGTTTTTTACAAATAAATATCTGAAAAGTGTGCCGCGCATTTGTATTCAGTCCCTCTGAGTCAATACTTTGTAGAACCACCTTTCACTGCAATTACAGCTGCATGTCTTTTGGGGTATGTCTCTACCAGCTTTGCACATCTAGAGAGTGAAATTTTCTGCCCATTCTTCTTTGCAAAACAGCTCAGGCTCAGTCAGATTGGATGGAGAGCGTCTGTGAACAGCAATTTTCAAGTCTTGCCACAGATTCTCAATTAGATTTAGGTCTGGACTTTGACTGGGTCGTTCTAACACATGAATATGCTTTGATCTAAACCAATACATTGTAGCTCTGACTGTATGTTTACCGTCATTGCTTCATAGAACAGCTGTTTTTACCCTGAGAATAAATTACACACAGCTGGATTATATTTACTAATTAGGTGATTTCTGAAGGCAGTTGGTTCCAATGGATATTATTTGGGAGTATCAGAGTAAAAGGGGCAGAATACAAATGCATGACACACTCTTCAGATATTTATTTATAAAATATAAAAACTTTTGAAAAGGAATTGATCATTTTCCTGCCACTTCACAATTATATCCCACTTTGTTTTCACGTAAAATCCCAATAAAATACATTTGTGGACAAAATGTCAAAATGTGGAAAAGTTCAAAGGGCTCGTATTCCAAAACACTTGTAAATCAAAGCACATTTTCCCATAAGAAATAATGGAAATTTAAATTATTCGTTCCACAGCCCAAAAAAATAAATACATAAAAATGATTAACACAAAATCTAAAGTAAAAATAAAACAAATTAACCTGCACGTTACCTTTAAAAAAGTAAAAATAAATCCTGACGATAAGTGTTTCCATTTATGCGCACAGGCACTGTGTGTGTGTGTGTGTGTGTGTGTGTGTGTGTGTTTCTCTCTCTTGCGCTGCTGAGTGTGTGTTATGTGTGTGCACGTGCGTAATTTGGCACCGTGCCGGTTGTGTGTAAGTGAAGCACCCCCT
>JAQMYG010000016.1:20337868-20347946 GCA_030014215.1 Clariallabes teugelsi
TCTGAGCAGTTGAGGGTTAAGGGCCTTGCTCAAGGGCCCAACAGTGGCAACTTGGTGGTTGTGAACCTGGGATCTTCCGAACCGTAGTCCAATGCCTTAACCACTGAGCTACAACTTTCTTTTAGATTCACTGATCAAACATAACATTATTCGAACTGACTAATATCGAGTAGGTCCCCTGTTTTCCCACCATAACATAATGTACTCTACTGACGCCTTTCTATCAGAACAAGCATTAACCTTTTTCGTCAATCTACACTAGCGCTTCTATTGGATCGGACTACACAGGCCAGCCTTCACTCCCTATGTGCATCAGTGAGCCTTTACCGCCCATGAACCTCATATCATTTTTGGTACGTCCTGACCAGTTTTGGAGTTGCTCTAACCCAGTCCTCCAGCCATCACAATTTGGCCCTTCTCATAGTAACTACAGTTACAATATCTTGTTATAATGGTGGCTGGAAGTGGGTGGGATATTTTAGGCAGCAAGTGCACCTTTTTTCCTGAAGTTGTCCCAATGTGTTGGAAGCAGAAAAAAAGGTGCAAGCATAAGGATTTGAGTGACTTTGACGAGGGCCAAATTGTGATGGCTAGAGGACTGGGTTAGAGCAACTCATAAAGCTCTTGTAGCTCTTGTGTTTCTAGTCTGCAGTGGTCAGGACATCACCAAAAGTGGTATCTAAGGAAGGAAAACCGGTGAACTGGTGACAGGGTCATGGGAGGCCAGGTCTCACTAATGCACATGGGGAGAGACAGTCCAGCCAAACCTTGGACAGTCACACAAGTGTCTATTATGTTATATCTATCACATAAAATCCCATACATGTACACCAATAAAAATCATTCTTTACGTTTTTCTCTTCTTAAAAACGTTTGGTCTTTGCTAGGATTCATGATGGAGAAGACTTACTGTTGTTACTTAAGTAATGGTGGTAATTAATTAACTGAGCTCCACCCAGGAATCGGCATTTTGATACGACTATAACAAACTTGTGTTGTGAGTTGAGCATGAGACGTGCAGCATGACAAAAAGCAAGGCGTGCTCCATTGGTGGATGTTAGTAAAAACATTAAACTGTCTCTCTTTAATACTGAGTGAAGTAAAGAAACTTACTTACAGTGGAAGTATTCCTGCAGTTGTCTTCAGAGTTGTGTGACATTGCACATCGCGCTGCTTTCTGGACAATTTTAAAACTGGTGACTCGACTAACTGCTAAAGACGTGAGCGATGCTATTTTTTTAAAGTGACTTTAAGATTAGTATGTGCTCAGGCTGTACCAGAGAATCTTCATTTTCTTGCTGCTAGTAGTGACTAATATCATCCAGCTACAGTACACCAGTGCTGTAAATGAGGGCAAAGATTTAAGAAAAGCCTCTTGTTCAGATCTTCACTCCACAATATAATACTGCAGAACGTTCTGGATGACCAGGGCCAAGCTGGAACTCTAAACCCGTATCCACAGGATATTTTTTTTTATAACCTAACCCTGCTTTAAACTTCACCACAACTTTATCCCTGACCTGTCTGTTATGTTCCTTGGGCTTCATGATGCTGTTTGTTCATGAATGTTCTCCAAAAAACCTCTGAGAACTTATACTGAGATTATTTACTAATTAGGCGACTTCTGAATGCATTTGGGCCACGTCCACACGTAGCCGGGCATTTTTACAAACGGAAATTATGCTCTGCGGTTTTCGCCTTTCGTCCACATGCAATTGAAAACGTTTTGGTTTGGAAAACTCCGTCCAAAGTGAAGATTTTCCAAAACTCCGTTTTCAGTGGTGTTGTGTGTACACGGGGAAACAGAGATTTTCATCTTGTTGTAATGTCACCTTGTGCCGAAGATGTAATTGTCTGTGTGCTCGTCTCCTTGATTTGACGTCAGCTTTGTTTATGAGGATGTTTTGTGCAATGGTAGACATACGTCCAGTAAACTAGTGACTGTGTTAACGTTGCGTACTGGACTTTTTTTGTGGACATGGCCTACAGTAGGTTCTACTGGATTTTATAGTTCGGGGTATCAGAGTACAGGGGTCTGATTAGAAACGCATGCCACACTTTTTCAGATAATTATTTGTAAAAACTTTCGAAAACTATTTATCATTTTCTTTCCACTTCATAGTTATGTTCGACTTTGTGTTGGTCTATCACATCAAATCCCAATAAAATGCATTTACGTTTGTGGTTGTGCCGTGACAAAATGTGGAAAATTTACTTTTGCAAGGTACCGTAAACGTTAATACAGAGCAGAGTTAAATCTAATGGCCTGTCAGTTTTGAAGCGCATAAAAAGTGTAGGTTGCCACCGGCCCCGGGGCCGATGCCCACACCCCTCCAGCGCCACCTGGTGGACGCACCCCTGGCTGATTTCTTTTGGGACCTTGGGTGTTTTTCGCTCATATCTCGGAAGCTGTTGACAGCTGAATGCAAACACCTACCCAAGCTTCTTTTGTGTAGATATGAGTGTTAGTTTGTGGCGACATCCTCAGGTTTATTATGTTTAGCGATATTTAAGTTGAAATGCACCTCGTATAGACTTAAAGTTCAAGGGCTAAAAAGGGCATGTTAGTATGGTTTCCATGGTAACAATAGCAGCACCATGGGAATTGAGCACAGACGTTAGATCCGCCTTGGCTAAGAAGTGTAGCGGGGTGTGGTTGGCCAGGCTTTACAGAAATTTGCTACAGAAAGTCGGAATTTACTTGAGGATTCCCTAGTTTTAGACATTTTGTGCAACATTTCAGAAAGTAAAAGTCCTGCCGTATATTAGTGACATCACCTGTTTTGTATAATACATGCCATATGTTGTCTGAACATCTTTGGTCACCGCTATAAGCGCACAGTTAAATGCATAATGACCTTTTAAAGGACACTTAATCAGTTTAGATATTTGCTCTACGTGGAACAGAGTAGAACAGACCGCTTCAGGAAAGTAGTCCTTAACTTCACTTCAGTTTGTAAGTGTAAATTTCCTACCAATTAGCACAACTCGCTCAAACAGCTTTGAGGTTAAACGCGTCAAAGAAGCAAACTCGCAGGACTCGAAACGGTGCCAAGCTTCAAATTTAAACAAGTGATATGTCCACCAGTTTTTAATGAATTATTACAAGATGCTAAGGTTAGTCGAACTTATTAACCCAATGAGAGGGCAAAGCTCTGAATCGTACTTTTTATTTTAGTTTAAAAGAAAATGCCTCATACTGTATACTCGCTAAAACTCGATAAAGTTCTGGAGGTCTGTGACGGCCTGGTGTTGCTTCTGTGTTTCCGTGATTTAGAAGAAATTCACAAAAAAAGTGCACAAACGCCCTGTAAGACCATACGCTCCTCCAGTTAAACTGTAGAATAATCATTTAATGAAGTCCGGTGGAACCTCTGCATACGAATGTACTGAAATATTGCAAGAAATTTGCCTCAGCATGCGAAGTTGTCAAAGTTATTGCTGCCACCCTAGTGATATTTATTGTTATATTATTTTATACTACAGCAATTTGCCTCTTATATTGTATATGATGTCATACTTTAATATACATGTATAAAGATGATACAGCAAAGCTGATTGTTAGAAAGCACGGACACTGGAGACTCCTTCTCTCCTTCTCTTTCTCTCTTTCTCTTACTCGCTCAATCTTTACACCACTTATCCTGTACAGGGTCGCAGAAACACTGGAGCAGGAGACATGGGGTACAAAGTGGGGTACACCCTGGACGGGGTGCCACTCCGTGGTAGGGCACACACACACACACACACACACACACACTTTTTTTTCTTTCTAAAGAACATCTCACTGTATCAGTAACAAGATTTTTTTCCTCTCATCAGCATGTTTTTAACACCGAGCCTCTTATGCAAAGTCTCAACAAATCAATAAGCTGTTCCTATAGAAATGGGTCGGGGTAATGTCGTAAATTGCCTTTTGTTTTAAAATAAATATTTGTCACTGTTTATGTACAGTTACTAAGCAATCATGACAATAAAGCATACCTTGGGGTAATACTGTAAGAAAAGTCATGTTCTTTGTAACTTGATGGGAAAAACATCACGTCGCTCATCAGCATTAACGCGGCTGTCACTACCGAACATATCTACTGAGTGACAGGGACACGTCTTTATGTTTCATTGTCCAACACTTAAGCACTTCCATAATGGTTCCTTATCTACTATTACAGTCCAACTTCCACTGAAAAAAAGCTTTAACACAAAAAGGTAGTTTTCTTCTCCAGTCAAAATGGCACCAAATCCTGCTACTGTACGCTTCTCCATTTAAAAAAGAAAAAAACTTTCTCCCTATGTAAATTTCACCAATCCTTCTCTTCGTCTCGGTTGCATTACATTTTATTTCCAGGCCCCTTTTTGCCTCCATGGCACCTCGGAGCAAAAGCAGCTCAGCTTCCGACACTTTCTCAACAAAGCCTAATAAAACTTTAAGTGAGCTCCCTTGTGCTGCTATGTGATTACTCAGAACGAGCACTCATTTATACATCACACAGGCGTTTCAGACCATTCTCGGGCAGTACGCTTTGCCGGTACGATATCCAGAGCGACACCGTGCTGAGCTATCACTCCTGGAAAAGCCATGCGCTGCATATTCTGCTGTTTGACGAGTGTGGTGGGCTAAAGTCTGGTCACTTACGTATGCAACTGCTATAAAGCAGGGATAGAGCCAAATAATGTATATATTTTTTTAGACAAAACTGTGTGCAGTGTGACTTTGGTTAAAGGTGTTCATTCAAAATGTTTTCAGCCATTTTCAGGTCTTGATCATTTATTTATTATTTATTTTAAAAGGTTTTTTGTGTGAAACTGGGCCCCATTCTTACTCACTCATCTTCTTTACGGATTGATCCTGTATACAGAGTTGCGGGGGGGCCTGGAGCCTATCCCAGGAGACTTAGGGCACGAGGCGGGGTACACCCTGGATGGGATGCCAATCCATTGCACGTACTATACAACACACTCACAAACTCATTCACACACTTGGGGCAGTTTGGGAACGCCAATTATGTCTTTGGAATGTGGGAGGAAATCAAAGTACCGGGAGGAAACCCACCAAGAACGGGGAGAACATTCAACCTCCAGGCACTCAGACTCAACGTGGGAACTGAAACTGGACCCTGGTGGTTCATTGCATCTGAAATATTTACCAAAACAAGTTTTTCCCCTATATTTGAAAAGTTTACATCTCAGCATTTTTCTAAACATTTTATAAAACGTTGCCTGATCCTTGTTTCTTTTTCTGTCTATAAAGTTTAAAAGGCATAAATTACCACATACATACGTAACAAGTTATTGTAAACAATTTCTCTCACTTCTACTCAAACTGTGCTCTTTTGAGCGTGGACTGCGTTATGTATGTATACAGTATTCGGGAGGTTCAAGTCAAAGCAGGAATTGTAATGGAATTTCTGGTGAACAAAGGTGTAAACCCGATTGACATCAAGCACAGTATGATGCTGAGACTCTCTGCAGTAAAACAGAGAGCAAGGAAACATTCAGCAAGGTGAACACTTTGAAAATCAAAGGAAATTTGAAATTTGTCACACATCTGTTTGTGGGAACTGTAAACACAATCATACAACAACACCACTTGCACATTACAGGAACTCGGCTGGAAGTTATTGCCACATCCCTCGTGCAGTCCTGACCTCACTCCAAGCCATTTCCATATGTTTGGGCCATTAAGGGAGTTCCTGGGAGGCCAGCGTTTCAGACATGAAGCAGGCAGTCTGTTCATGGCTCTGACACACTGAGAAAACTTGATGGTATCCAAGCACTAGTGAAACACTGGGATGAGTGCAGTAGTGCATCAGGGGATTATATACTTTTATTTAATTTCATTAATAGCCTCATTACTGTGTTTTTTCGATCGATCTTGAACATATCTGATAAAACATTTTGTTACAAAGATGACCCATTCTGCACTGTTACAGCAGGAGACGTTCGGGGACGATGCCCGCATTAGGTATGCTGTAGCGCTTTTTTCTTTCTCACGATCGAGTTGTGAGGGATGTGCTAATCAGTGCATACAGTATATTAAATGTGGTCCTGGGAAAATGCTACATTAATGCAAAATCGCAATACTGGGACAGGGAAACTCGCATTTTAAGTAGCCACTGGTGTGATCACTGGAACAAGACTGGGGGACATACTGTTTTTGACAGGGAATTTTTTATTCCTGTGCAGAATTTGAGATGATGTTAATGTTGTTGGTTATTTATGGAGCGGCAGTGGCTGTACCGCACCTATCAGGGGTCGTCACCTGGTAGACCTCAGCCTGGATGCAGACTCAGCAAAGTATTCGAATTTTTTTTTTTTTAACTAGAGACAATAAACGTATGCAAATGTATGCCTGCCAGCAACCTTGAATTGTCTTATTTCTGGGAATTAATTAAAAAGTTAGATTATCTGGACCTTTGTTAGCTAGAAATTTGCAAAGGTGTAGCTAGACGTTCCCAAATTTCCCATAGTGGGTGAGTATGTGCATGTGTGCCCTGCGATAAACTGTCCAGGGTGTACCCCACCGAGTGCCCGAGAGCTCCTAGGGTCTAGACTTCACTTGACCTTGTATAGGATATGCTTTGTAGAAAATGAATGAGTGAGTAAATGAATAATAATAATAATATTATAAGGAGTTGTACAACTGGGGCAAATCTCCCATGGACATGGCATGCACGTCATTCCCGGTTGGACACAAATGACATGAGCGCTTCGCCTCTAGTTATGATTTTAACCAACGTTCCGAAATGACAGGAGTTTCTTGTATTGAAGTACGAAGCGAGAGAACAATTGAGAGTGAGATCCCAGGGGGAAAATACTGTTATTATCACTTCCTCCCGGCAGACAAGCAAAACAACACTTGGGGAAAGGCAAAGAAAAAAGCAAAATGAAACCAGGCTGGCGCTATGGAAAAAGAAAAAAAAAACAGCATGAAAGACGGAGAGAGTGAATAAAAATCTGAGAGACAGAAGGAGTGTCGATGTAAACATCTTTAACTGCAGCGTGGAGCAGCTAATTGGACGACACTTCTTTTAAGTCGCCCAGCGCGGCTCTCAAAGAGAAAGAGAGAGAGAGACGCTTCAAGATCGGAGATTTGTTCAGTCTGGATGGAGCGCTAACGCTAATGGCGGGCACAATTTTCCTGGAATGAGTGCTAATTGTATTCATTTACTGTACCTTTCCACAACATCCCGTCATATGCTAATGTCTCATACAATCATCTCTGACCAGCAAAGCTTCGTAAAGATGCTTTGGGTCAGAGAGGCGCTCTGGGTGTGACCGCGCCGCAGGGGCAGCCTTTTGTTGGAGCCCATTAGCTTGAAATTACAGTCATTTTGACACATTCAGACCAACAGATCTGTGCCATTAAATCCTTTGTGTACGAGCCTCAGTGTTTGCTGAGTCATGGTCATTATTTCATTACTCGCCTAGCTCCCAGACGCAAGCACCGGTCAAGAGAGAACCTATTACCCAAAGTCTGGGATCGGAGTACGTGGGGACGCATAAAACCTGTTTTGCACTTCTGTGTTGGTTTTTTCCCCCCTTCTCTCCCCTCTATTTCTCTTCCTCTTGTTTCTCCTTGTGACAAGACCTTGTTAACGGCTAGTCATACACAGGTAGCAATTTCCTCTGCAGGTCCCCGCTGGTCCTCGTTCCTTATACCACATCCCGCTGAGGGGAATGATAAATATTAGCCTCCGCCTTTTTCACAGCACTATATACAGTATATATATATTTTATTTTTTATTTATTTATTTATTTTAACCAGGACATTTTCCTGCTGCTCACAGCTAGCGCGTCTGAAGCTAGCTACAGCGGTAAAGGTGCTCACAAAGTATCTGAACAGACAGAGGACTGAGGACGCTTTCCTTTTAGTATTGTTAGCAATGCTAGCAGGCAAAAGCAGCAGCTTCCTTTTGTAGATTTGGTTGAGGGGACGTCAAAGGGTTTCAATCTTTTGTGCTTTTTCAAAAGCTCAAGTGCTCTCTTTTTCTCTCTCTCTCTCGCCGTTCTCTTTCTTTTTCTCGCTCTCTCTCTCTCTCTCAATCTCGCGCGCGCTCTCTCTCACACACACACACACACACTACATATACACTCCAAAAATATACTCACTCCAAAATGTATACACAGCTGAACAAGGACAGGGATTCAATCATCTCGTCTGTCAGGATGAAGGTAGGTCGAGCAGACAGGGGGAGACGGCGATGACGTCCGCCTTGCCGCGTGCTTGCGTGTCTAAAATTACCCCATGTTTGTTTTCCAGTCAAATACATGACACGAAGTCTTTCCATTTTGCTGTGCAAGCATAACCAGACTACCAAAAAAAACAAGCAACGAAATCAACTGATGGTTTAATAAATAGCCTTAGAAAGTCATATTGATTATTTTTGGTGGCACGGTGGCGCAGCGGTTAGCACTGTCGCCTTGCACCTCCAGGGTCCGGGTTCAATTCCCGGCTCGGGGTCTGTGTGCATGGAGTTTGCATGTTCTCCCCATGCTTGGTGGGTTTCCTCTGGGTGTTCCGGTTTCCTCCCACAATCCAAAGACATGCAGGTAAGGCTAACTGCCGTCCCTAAAGTGCCTGTAGTATATTAATGCACCCGTGAATGTTGACCGGAGGTCCTACCACGGTCGTAAAAATGGGAATAAATACAATGGGTCACCAGTGGCCTCCAGTTGGACAACAGATGTTCCCAGATGGATGGATGGATTGATTGATTATTTTAATACTAATTGACAACTAGCATCTTCAAAACACCAACTAACTAAGAGAAACTTCCTTTTAGTACAGAACAGTCGTGGCTTGTTTGGGGTACTGGATTTACTAAAAGGCAAATAATTGTTAATAAGTAATTTAAGTCAATCCCACCCTAAGAAATTTTTTATACTTGTGTAGTTAAACCCGTAGTTAAACTCTATATTCATTACAAAAAAAATGTTTTAGTGGGTTAAACATTTCAATATTTATATTTTAGCTCAGGGGAAGAAAAAAAAGCCCTAATTAACTTAGCTAGCACCATTTATCCAAATTGCCATTAAATTGCTTGGGAAATGCCCTAAAATCCATTTCATAACGTTAGAAAATTTCAGCAGACACATTTCTTTTTAAGGCTCCTATACAGAATAATAAACACCACACTGACATGAAGTGTTAATTGGATAGCCTAAAGGCAAGCAACACATCCTGCGGCATTCCTGAAGGCTATGAGAAAAAGACATCTGAAATAATATCAGATAAAATCATGACTTCAGAAAGGACGGAAAATAGAAGTTTTACAAGCGGTTTAATTGTTGCATTTATTTAAAGGATGGTTTTATTTGTATAACAAGATTGAGTACACATTAAAAAAAAACTTTAATAATTAAATTAGTGAGTCGTAATGAAATCGGTTGACCCACTCTACAGATTGGTCATATGGTTATGAAGTGTATCATGACAGAATTGATCTCAGGATTGATTGATCATATCATCGCATTGGCTAGTTTTGACATTATCTGGGTTTACATGGACTTTGATATTTTATTAATAATCATAATAAATGGCCAATAGTAATTAATCACTTGATGTGTAAATGCTTGATTTGATTTTTGTTCTATTGTTGAAATAAAAACATCCTTTCTGTGCATTTGTGCTCCACATGGGAGTAACCTTAGGAGATGTGACTAATTTCTGGTAGAGAAATGTTCTTTTCATACCCTGGCTCCTTGTCTTTGGCAGAGGAAAGGGCTCTGATTGGAAGTTTGGAAGTGTCTTTTTCTGTCATATTTTACCACATAGTGTGTCATAGTTCCACACTTCACAGGGTGAAGACTTCAAAAAAGTAAACTTTTGATTAAATGGCCACTTTGGGAACGGCAAATAACCTAATCTGTATGTCTTGTGACCGTGGGAGGAAACCAGAGTTGAATCGAACCCTTGACCCAGGAGGTGCAAGGTCACAGTGCTAACCACTATGCCACCGTACCACCTTGATTGTAATCAGATTTGCTGTTCGTAAAGGAGTAGATCTGGGGGACTCATGGACGTAGAGTATTACGGTGAACTGGTATGTTTAGATGCTGTCTTCCCCACTCTCATTGA
>JAQMYG010000016.1:20352379-20373005 GCA_030014215.1 Clariallabes teugelsi
ATGGTATTATTAATATTATATTATGGAATCTGGTTTTCTAATGGTATAGCTCTACAAAAAAGAATCTCTAGAAATAAATAAAAAAAAAGACTATAGAAATAAGAAAGAACTCTAGAAAAACTCTGGAAAAAGAACCAAAAAAATCCTTATTGTGGGTATAAAAAGATTTAACGATCAACGCTATGGGATAGAACACTACCATACACAAAGTTTATGTAAAAAAAAAAAAAAAAAAACAGTAGTAGAACCTCCTTAGGAAAAAAAATTGAACAGTGTGGGAATGTACCTGTGCAATTAAAAGAAAGAATTTTTTTTAAATTATAGTTACACAGTAAAATTCCCAGTGTCGGATTAACACCCAGAGTGCTGAATGAACACCCGGAGTGATGAATTAACACCCTACAATGTTTATACTCGTCCAGCGGGTCTCATGTGAGCTCTGAGAGTGTTAAATCAACACTGGGGTTGTTACTGTGTAGATTGTATTTATTTTTAACCTAAAAGTTTAGGGTATAGACCTACTTAGGAATTATGAACACCACATTTTGTGGTATTTCAGGATTAATACTGATGAAAGCTCTTGTGCTTGAAGTTTCTCGTGCACACCTGTGCACATTAAGACATTAACACTACATATACTGTAGCCAGTGCTTTTTGCATTCATGGTCTTGTGCACAGTATTAAGCGTTTCTGTTCCTGTGTGCATGTGTGTGTGTGTGTGTGTGTGTGTGTTTTGAGAGAGAGAGAGAGAGAGAGAGAGAAACTGGCATCCAGTGCACATGGTGTCTGCATGTACAGTTAAAAAAAACAATAATCCAGAAGCGGTTAGCATGGTGCATGTGGTGAGATGAGATGTGATGAGATGAGATGAGCAAAGCACCGGAACAAGCGAGAGCTGTGTTTATTCATTAAATTGACCAAACAGTCCACAGATTTAGACAAATGAAAGGCTTTTAAATAATTTTATCCGCCGTCGTGTTTAATAACACAATAGAAAACAAGCAAATTCACTAGGAAATCGTGCAGAAACATGATGGCGAGAGAATAACACGACTTATTCAGCTCAGCTGAGTGTAATTCATTTATTATTGACCCACATTTTAAGGCATGACTGTTTTTTGCATTGTACCTTTAATTTTTTTTAGGCTTTTTATTATTATTATTATTATTATTATTATTATTATTATTATTTCTATTATTATTATTATTTCTATTATTATGCATAAATATAACTGTTACTGTATCATAAGCATAGTTTAGGTTTCATCTTTGTTTACTGTTGCTCTGAAGGGGGAGGGGGGAGAAAAAGCAAAGTGTTTGTGTATTTATTTATTTCCTCCCTCAGGCGGTTATGAAATGGCGGTTTGCCAGAGAGAAAGTGTTAGAAGAAGCGGTTCACATTTCTACAAACCCTGGAGGATTAACCGGGATTTATTGCAGGAGCAGAGGATTTCAATACCGTGCTAATAAACATTTCCTACATTGTTGAATATTCATGAGCTCATATTCCAGCATTGTGTCCCCAATCAGTCAAATCATATACCACTAACACACGGTATACGTTACTCCATTATGTCTGCTTTTTAGTAACTCAGTACCCTCGAAAAGGCTCAAAACATCACAGAATCTGTGTTAGTTCAGAAACTCAGGTTTGCGGATTAACCCAGGACCGGTTGTCATGGTTACAGTGAGCGCCATACAGTAAACACGGACACGGTTTGAAGGATAAGCGTCTCGAGCATGTGTCCTTCATGAGCATTTTTGTGCACTTTAAAGGATCACGTCGATTGTCGATCACAATGTTGGATTTATTAATGCGCGATACAAAACAAATCCATTGCATATCACTAATACACTAATATTTCACTACTTTGATTATGTTTCAAAAGCCTTATGCAGTGTCACATGTACCATATAAGTATAACATCTTGTATGAGAGTCGAACCGCTCCATAAAGTATTCTGCAGGACATCCAAAAGACTATCAATAGGGTTACGGAGTCAGGACTCCAGTGTGAAAATGAATTCTTATGCTCCAAGGCTCGGTCTTGTACACTTTGAGTCCTGGAATATGTCCGTGCCATGTGACAACCTGGTCATTTGGTACATTCAGGTCGTCAGCTGACTTCATTTTTTGCCAAATAACGGTGCTGAGCAGCTAAAGCAACCATCAGATCATACAGTAACACTGCTTCAAGTGGCTCGGGCCCTTCCCTTCTTACCCTGACGCGCCCTTGCTCTGGAATCCTCGCATAACATGATCTTTCTTCAGTGCTTGTTGCATTGTGCGTATGTAAAATGCACTTAATGTCATAATTAAACATAGCCGTGATTTCTACTCATTTTTTCCCCCAATACAACTTCATAAAACGTTTCATCCATTCATGATCGAAAAATCGAGCACACTAATCTACCAGGTCCTTAACTTAATTCCACTCAATCCAGCCTTCGCCCTTAGTAGTTTTCTTTGCCCGATCCAGGACAATAATTCGCACCTTCTGAAACACGGTGACGTTTGTTCCCCGCATGACCGTGGGATACGTCGTCCCACCTGGCGACTCACTGCGTCAGTCCGGGATAAAAGAATTTCAGTCGCAGCGGAAACATATTAACGGCTGCAGTAATTATTCAATCAAAGGCTCTAAATCAAGCCATTGTTGAGGAATGTTGTGCGTCCACCGTACAGGTCCCTGCCTATGAGCTGTTACTATAGAAACAATAACTTATTAGAACGAGTGCATTAATAACAACCTGTCACTCGCGTTCCAGCGGGAGCCACTTTCCGACCTCGGCTGTTGTGCGGAAATATGGCACACTTTCTATTCATCCCTTGCTGCGCTAACATTTCAATTAATGGAAATTGTCATCAAATGTGGAGCTCAATGGCATTTTCTAGATTCGAGTTGAAGTCAGACAAGCGAATGCGTGAGAAGTCCAGAGGGAGGTCTTTGTTCTGCTGAACCTCTACGAGGGGTGTGTACAGTAACTCTGACGCAGTTTCCTGATTAGCGCTTACGTATCACGCCCTGAGGTTTGAATATCGACCTGCAATTTCAGCGTGTGTTCTAAACATAACTCTGACGCACCATATCGATTTATTACAGTGCTCATTTAAAAATAAAACAAACAAACAAAAGTTTAAAGCAGTTTGTCAGGCTTTTTTAAAGGTTGCTGCTCGTACTGGTTCCTTTTTCTTAGGTCCTGATGCCACGAGACAAACCGAGCTGTAAAAATAACCGAGCGTTCCTTTAGACTGAGGTTAAAACATTTGTCGTAAATTAAGACGTCTGACTTCGTTTCAGAAACTAAAACAGTCTATAGATTGCTTGTGGAAATTGGGAAATTCGATCCCGGCCGTGTTATGGTGTTTACCTCGCTGTTCACCGATCTCTAAGGTTTTGCAAAATCTAATATTCCTCCCCAGTGTCAATAATAAAGTTAAGCCTAATAAACCCGCTTGTCTGAAAGAGTTCACCTCTTGACTCCGGAACCATGTTTCAGAAGATTTAGCGCTCGTTTCCAGCGCGCGGAACGGCACACAGTTCAGGTTCTAATCGATATCCTGCTGTTACCTGTAAACAGGTCTAAATAAATACAGGCACCGGAGCCGGCGGGGATCGACAAAGCGACGTTCTGTAATGATATAGCCAGAAATGAATGATTAGAAAGCAAATTGAGTGAGGTTACTATCATAACGATAAAGTTAATTCGGTTTTCCGTCACCAGAGACAAGACGGAATGAAACCTGGCCTTTTGAAAATCTAGTTAATTCCTGATAAATCTTGTTTCTTGTCTCTAAACATCTTGTGATTTATGACCGGTGCAATGAAAAAAAAGCTTAAGATTACTGTAAGACCTTGCGTAATCTGTGTTCCGTGCCACATTATGAAAGAAAAAAAGCATCTTTCAAACGATTTGTTATATCTGCGTAAGCTCCAGTACTGTACGTTCTATTCTTCATACCAGATGTGTTGTCTCTTTGCAGTCTGTCTCCTGCCATGTCGTGGTTCCTGTGTTTGTGGATAGCTCTTAGCTGCCTCGTGCTCTGCCAGGCCACGCTGTACGAGACCATCGAGCAGCACCACGTGCCCCGACCTGGCCGTAACGCCATCCAGATCCTCGGTGAGTCACCCTCCTCCCTCCTCTCCGCGCCCGACGCTCTCGATCCCCGTGCTGACCCCCATTCCCGTCTGCGTCTATCTTTTTCCCCTCTTTATGTTGTCTGTTCGGCCTTCCTCAATGAGCCTCGCTCGGAGCTCTGCTTGAGTGCCTCCCTGCTGAGCAAATCAGCCGCTCGGTTTGAGGTGTCGTTTAGAAGCTCCTGTGCCGTTTTCTCCGTTACAGAGATGACACCTGCGGTGGGAAATGGGCTTGACGCGTACACCTTTGCCTTTCGTCTGCCGCCTGCATCGCTGATGTTTTTTTAAAGGTAGCCAGGCGTCCTGGGAATTCATCGTCTAGTTGACCATTCATGGAAAACATCTGGAAAATTAGAAAATGGATAACGTGGGCTGAGAATATTAGTGATTAGCGAGATATTAAATTGCAAAATTTGCATAAATTTTCAATTAGAGGTGTGGAGGACACAACGTGCTAAAATGTCTTAAATGCCTTAAAAATGCAAATGTTTCTGGTTATTTTTAAACATCCTGCTTAAGAGGCCTAACTGTTGATAGAACTGTTGCTCGCCATTTATAACAATATATAGCATATGTGTATGTACTGTATTGTAGCCTTATTCCATATATAACCTGAGAACAAACTTGTGCGGCGTACAGTAATCAACAGTCTTTCCCGGCTGTGTTATTTATTATTACTCAGCCTTAACGACATTCTTGCGATCACGTCAGCCTGCGGTGACGGGTCCAGATGTGTGTCATTTGCTCCGAATCGATAAGCAATGTACTGTTCCGTTACGTAAATGGAGATGTATGCCACTCTTCGTGTAAGGCGTGAGTCATTCTAGCGTGACCCTGACTGAAAGCTGTCATGTATGAAATTGATGACAAATGTCTTAGAAGAATCTGATTGCGTTGGTGTTGGTTTATAAAAATACAAAAAAAAAAGTGTTGTGGATGTTGGAATTTGTATGTGTTATTTAAATAAAGTAACATTTCAGGGATAACAGCAGAATGTGATGCCCGATACGTGCAACGATACTGGGCAGTGATACTACAGTACCAGTAACACACCACATTACATTACAATACGCTTAAGTATGTAAGATATGGCATCAAGCAATGCAACTGATCATTCAATACAGTAAAATATGATGTGTTTCAATATGGTAGAATGAGATACAGTGCAATACTTCAGCTTGATTTTATTTGACTCGGTGTGGTATAATATGTTACAGCCAGGTATGTAACTGTATGCGTATTTATATCTGTACCAGTACAGTGTGTATTGTGGTCTGTGTGAATAGATTTAACTAGTGCAAATTAAAGGAACAGGCAGCATATCAGTACGTCTTTGTACTGTATCTTGTCAGCAACATGCTAATGCATCTAACGCGACTGAGTCATGTATATGTTCTTTCTCGAACAGCGAAATGTACAGTATAGTCAGTGCTGAGTGTTGATGAATCTGAAGCCAATACCTTTATGTCATATAACTCATTTAAGTGTAAGAAGATTAACTTGTGATGTGTGCAGACCTGACGTAAACAGGGCAAAGACACTGATTTGGGAATGAAACACGAAACGATATAATATGATAAGATGCGTTACAATACGATGTGTTTCCACAAACAAAATGGAACGCTTATGATATCTTACAAAACAGTAAGGTATGAAATGTTACTTTACAATACAGAATATATTGTACAGTATGTTACAATACATTATGATACATCAAAATTCAATATGATCTAACGTTTAATAGTACTACATGGTATTATATGGTTTGTCGTACATGATATGATACAGTACAGTGTGATATGATATGATATGTGACATGCAATAAGATACGATATAACACCATATAATGCAGTCTAATACAGTAAAAGGCAATATGACACAATATACTATATACTGTAGTTCTATACTGTATGTTGTGTCATATAATTGTATGAAACAATACAGTAACTTAAAGGGACAATACAGTACAATATGGTACAATACGGTGCTACAGTACTGTATGTGGTACAGTACAGTACTATATGGTACAATGAAGTTCTACATGGTACAATATGATATTATACAGTAACTATATGATACAACACAATAACTATATGCTACAGTAAGGTGCTATATGGTACAATATTTTGCTATGTGGTACAATGCAACTCTATATGGCACAATAGAGTTGAATATGGTGTATTAAGGTGCTATATAGCACAATATGGTGCTACAGTATGTGGTACAATATTCAATTCAACTCAATTTTATTTGTATAGCGCTTTTAACAATTGTCATTGTCGCAAAGCAGCTTTACACAATCATGAGAATTTTGGAGGTTTGCATGAAATGTGAATGTGTATGAATCAGACTACAGTACAATACAGTACTATATGGTACAATAGAGTTGTATATGGTATATTATTGTGCTATATGGTACAATATGATGCTACATGGTATTATACTGTAACTGTATGATTCAACACAATACTTTATGCTACAGTACGGTGCTATACAATACAGTATGGTACATTATGATGCTATATGGTACAGTACATCACTATATGGTACAATAGAGCTCTACATGGTAGAATACAGTAACTGCTACAATATATGTTGTATATACTACAATACAGTGCTATATGGTACAATCCAGTGCTAGGTGGGACAACAGTATTATATGGTCCAATAGATTTCTACAGTATATGGTATAATATGGTGCTATATGGTGCAATATGGTAACTATATGGTACAAGTCAGTGCTATATTGTACATTATGGTGCTATATGGTACAATATGGGGCTATATGGTACAATACTGTAATTATATGGTACTATACGGCAATTATTTGGTACAATACAGTATTATATGGTACACTACAATGCTATATGGTACAATATGATGTTATATGGTACAATACAGTACTATATGGTACAATAGAGTTCTTTATGGTACCTTATGGTTCTATAGGGTACAATGCAGTAACTATATGGTACAATACAGTATTATGCTGGCTTAGTGGTTAGCAATGTCACCTTGCACCTCCAGGTCCTGGGTTCGATTCCCATCCCGGGATCTGTGCGCATGTGGTTTGCATGTTCTCCCAGTGCTTGGTGGGTTTCTTCCGGGTTCTCCGGTTTCCTCCGACAGCCCAAAGACATGCAGATTAGGCTAATTGGCGTTCCCAAATGGCCCGTAGTATATAAATGTGCGTGTGAATGTTGACCGGACGTCCTACAATTGTACAAATGGGAATAAATACAATGCTCACCATTGGCCTCCACGGTCCCTAGTTGGTTCCTAGATGGATGGATGGAGAATACAGTATTATATGGTACACTGCAATGCTATGTGGTGCAATACTGTAATTATATGGTATAATACAGACTGTTAGACATACTGTAATAAAGTGCTATATGGTTCAATATGGTGCTATATGGTCTAGTAAAACACAATTAAATACAATCTCACACTACAGGACACTAATGTTTCCAGGACAGGTTCTTACCGGTGCCTCTTTTCTTCCCTTCTATTCCATTCCCTTCTGTTAACAATCAGTTAATAATACATAGTCTTTGTTCATAATACAGGTCAGTAACATACAGTATCTGTTCAGTTACATACTGACTTCATCCTCAGTGTGTAAGAGCAAGTGATAGATTCAGAGGTGTATCTGAGAACCAGCGCTGTATCACAGTACAGTCAATACCACAAACTGATAATGGAGTGTGGTCTAGACCAAACATAAATCAGTTCATGAGGGAGCGAGTGTTATAATCACTAATTATGTTGTTGATAATTAAGCCAATGAAAGTGTTGATATTAAAAAAAAAGAAATGGAAAAACCGCTGGAGTCAGGAGGTAAGTGGTGCGGCACTTGAGTGTAGTGTTTCTGTCGGAGGTTTGTTATGGAGAAGGGTGTTACAGTGTTATGAGGGAAAAAATTTTAATGAAATTATCTGGAAGATCATTTCGTGAATAATTGACTAAGGTTCAGTCTGTGAGCTGTTGTCTTGAACTGTATTGTACCGAGCTTGTTATACTGTGCTGCTGCCGCTGTCAATCATCATACCCTCTGACACACATACACAAGTACTAAGGAACTAGAAGTATTTTCTATTAATTATAATTAGATTGTAGTTAATGATATTTTTATGTACAGTTTCTGCTTTACATGCCCCCGATCCATCGGGCAGACTGAAAATCCGATCCTGTAGTTACTGAACACTTTTTAATTGTTACTCAGTGAAATGTTTTATGATGTACAATGAGCTGCGTGATTACGGGTTTAACCGCAAACAAATTCACACAGATGAGTCTGATTAAGCTTAGGTTTTGCATTCAAGTCTGATTATGCACAATTTTTAAACGGATGAAGCTGAAAGTTTCTATGGTACTGTATATGCCGTGGCTTTTATTGGATGGACTTGATTACACGCACAACTGGAGATGTCTGATGATTCAAGAGGTAGAGCAGGACAATACATAATGACGATCATGTTATTCTGAAAAATTTAACATGTTTGTTTGTTTATGTTTTTTAATAAGGTAAGACATAAAATACTGAAAACTTTAAAATCACGGTTATCAACAATCAATCAATCAATCAATCAATCAATCAATCAACCTGCTCCCTGAGGGCCAATATAGAGAGACTACTGTATAGGCGGAGCTTCTTCCCGTAGGCGATATCGTCTCTCATTCAGAACACCACACAGGACTAAACCATTTTGCACATACACACTTATGGACATTTGTCTTTTTGCACTCATTCTGCACATTCATGCACATTTACACATTTCTATTTCATTTCTTTGCTCATTGCACATACAGTAAGTCACTGTCAATAAGACACTTTTTTCTCCCGCTTCATCTCCATACTAAAGTTTCTATATTTATCTATATTTGTACAGAAATCATCTCTTTTCCATATTTGTACAGCTAAGTTTCTAATATTTTTCTTACATTGTATATTTCTGACTTCTATAGATATATTATTCTTATCCTAGCTAAATTTATTTTCTATTGTATTTCTTTTTTATTCATATTTATTTCCTATTAATAATCTTTTATTTTTAAGGTCACGGGCGGTCTTATAAGCATTTCACTGCATATATTGTACTGTGTATGACTGTGTATGTGACAAATAAAATTTGAATTTGAATTTTTAATAAGGTGCTATAAGGTGCTATATAAATAAATCAACATTTATTTATATAGCACCTTACAGCAAGCTAAGTTGGACCAAAGTTGGACCAAAAAAAAAAAACAAGACAATAAAATGGCAATAAAAATACAAAACAAAATAAAACACATACAATTATAAAATTTAAATAAAAACATAAAATTATAAAATATCAAAAGCCGTTCTAAATAAGTAAGTCTTATGTTTTGCTTTAAAAAGAGGCAGATTAGTTAACAAATTTAACCTTATCTTAATTACTAAGTCCCCTACATACGAACATTCGAGTTATAAAATGTCGAAGATATGACCATAAGTTAGATCACATGTCCAGCGTACATTACTGTATCACGTGCATGCAGCGTGCTCGTTCTTTTAACATGAATTGTTCGACTATCAGCACTGGTCTAAAGAGCACTCTACTGTAATATACTGTGTATAGCCAAGTGTGTTGGCATCCTAGTACCTAGACAATGTTAGATGGACTTATGAACAAACTGGACTTACGGAATGGAACTCGTTCGTATGTAGGGGACTTACTGTAACTGTAGCTCAGATGGTTTCAGATATTACGAGGTGTGTAGAATGTGCTTTGCTCTGTGTTTTTGAGGGAGTGCCTTCATTATACAGTACTATGAAGATGTGACCCCTGTTGAGACATCGGTGCCCATTAGAGCAGTAAAATATTTGCTTTAAAAAGTCAGACATTGGGTAAGGTGTGTGGTTTCACTCAAATATTAGTGGAAATACCCTGCAAACACGGAATTACACATACAAATGTGTGTGTGGTGTATGTGTGTGTGCGTTTATTAATAAGAGTGAGAGAGATCGAGCATCTGAGAATCGGTTCAGTCTCACACACACACACACACACACACACACACACACACACTCATCAGTCGCCTCTCATGTTTCCTCAGCAGATGCACTGACGAGAAAAAAAATCAGCCAAATTATTGTGTGTTTGTGTGCAAGCCTGTGTGTGTGTGTGTGTGTGTGTGTTTGTGCATGCTCGCATGTGGCTCCAGGCTACACTTCACTCCATCAGTATGCAACGAATGCCAGTTGCTTTGATCACACAGACTCTGGTGGAAATGACAATTATGTTCCTCGTCAGATATCTCGCTGAGTGTTTAAGCCGAGCTGGGGTTTGAGCGCGGGGGGTCAGAAAGGCACCGAACCCGAGAGGTGCTTCTCTAATCGGGGGGAAAAAACACCGCTTCGAGTGCAGCGTGTCACACTTTTAATGGAGTCCCGGAAGCGTAACTTCAGTGACTCAGAGCAAAGCAGAGCGGGAATTTACTGGCAGGGGGAATGAATCGGTGTTTTCTTGTTAAAATATTTTTATCAGCTTCTTGTGTGTGTCACGTATGAAAATGTCATTTAAAGTGGTGGCACATGACCGCGAGGAGGAGGTGGTGGAGCGCAATAATAGTTAATAAACTAGAGGACGAAAAGCAACAACAGAAACATTTAGAAAGCTCATTAATTTACAAGCACTGGTTGTTTTCACTGCTTTGCCTCATACCTGGAGTTTCTTGTGTCTTATTACAGTTTAAGTACTTTTAGTTCTACAGACCAAAAGACCGAAAAAAAAAAAAGAAGAAAAAAAAAGAGCAATTAAATAAAGATATTACACGTACCCTGCTAAAGGAACATTATTTTTTATTTAGGGACTTATTGCAGAGACGGTTTTCTAATAGGATTATTAGTGCACTTGGTGGGTTTATTCTTAAACGAACTCCTTTTTTTATCAGCCAAAACGCAGTATTGGTGCTGATTTTATTGTATTTTTTTATGTTATACATATAACACAGAAAGTACAAAGTCAAAGAAGCTACTTCATGTAAGTGACCAATCTCGCTTCCCTAAAAATGTCAAGTTACTAACTTCATCCGTTTTGGAGAGATGCCTATTTTTCAGCATTATACTGTCAAACTATAATCATTTAAAATGCTAATTATAAATATTTATTTATGTATTGATACTAAAATTGGTTTAAGCTTCTAGAAACATATTATCTATAAAAAAAAAATGTTGCTTAAATTAAAGCATTCTGTGCAAAAATTCAGGATTTTTTCCCAAAAAAATCTGTAGTGTCCGTAACCAATGTCAAATTCATGTTGCAGTATCTTACCAATTTAGCATTTTAGAATAATACACTTTTTCATGTTTATGTCTTTCCATGTAAAATCTAAATTGGCCAAGTTTCATCTGAATGACAGTTAATTAATAAAATCATTAAAAGATTTGAATTCAGGCCTCCGAGTGGCGCA
Organism: Clariallabes teugelsi; assembly: GCA_030014215.1. Taxonomy (NCBI): domain Eukaryota; kingdom Metazoa; phylum Chordata; class Actinopteri; order Siluriformes; family Clariidae; genus Clariallabes; species Clariallabes teugelsi. Next base: position 20,363,955 of record JAQMYG010000016.1, read on the forward strand.
GTGGTAAAGTGCTCGCCCTATCATCTGGAGATCGCTGGTTCGGTTCCCGGGCGATGCTGTAAGCTCTCACAGCCGGAGGTCTCGAGAGAGCTAAATTGGCCGAGCTCTCTCAGTGGGGAGGGATGAGGTACTTCGTGCTCCCACATTAATCACGGCTCTACGCCATTCGGGGCACGTGTGAGCTCGAGGGAGCGGATAGCGCTGTCCTCCGAGTGTGTTACGCCGCCCCTAGCGGTGCGTGAGCGAGCAGTTCGAAAAAAAGAGGTCGGCTGGTGTCACGTGGTTCGGAGGAAACTTACTTACTACCATTCGGCCCTCCTGGCTGAATGGTAGTAAGTAGCCTTAATGTGAGAGCCCCCCCTAGTGACGGGAAGGAATTGGACACGACTAAATTCGGGAAAAAATCGGGGGGAAAAAAAGAAAGATTTGAATTCAAAAAAGGTTACGGACACGAAATTGTATTTAGAAAATGTGTTTCTTTTTACATGCTAAAAATATAAATGTCTATGCACACAGTATTTACAAAAAGAAAAAAGAAGTATGGATCGGGAGATAAAAAGCATTAGGTATTATGAAAAATTCACTTTTTCACCTACTGTAGGTGAGACACTTTCTTAGCACTGATACATTGTTTTGGCTGTATGTTTATCTATTTCTTAATATTAGACCATGAATCTAATGATTAAAAGAAAAAAAACATGCAGCATTCAAAACCTACAAAAAACAGGCTGTGAGAGTTTGAGCGAGAGAGGGGGAAAGAAGCAAAGCCGTGAAGTTGCGCTGAGGGTTAGGAAAAAAGTATAGGTTTAAAAAAAGAAAAAAACTTTTTAAAAATATCTGGCCCGGAAGAGCTCGGTGCTAAAGATGTACAGCGAAGAGCGTGACCTACAGAAAGTGTCTGGTGAATTATGCATGCGGTCGGTTTAACAGTAAAGAGAAATCATCACTAGAGACAGAACGAGCACTGAGATCCTGTCACATGTAAAGAACACTTTTCTAGAGAACGTGTGTAGATGGCATTATATAAATACGTACAGCTTCCCACACTCTCTCTCTTTCTCTCTCTCTCTCTCTCTATCACGTACACGTGCATCGCTTGCCAGATGTACTGTATGAGAGCTTTTCTTCTTTCCTCTCGAGTAGATTAGAGTCGAGTTTAATGTCTTTCATAGACGGCAAACCCTTAAGCCAAGAGCTACGCTCGCAACCACAGTCTGCTCTCGAAAACAGCCATCACAATAACACACTCCTATACATGCAGTGCTAATCGAATGAGCAGGTTTCCTCAAAAGCTTTGAGGTTTTCGGAGCGATGTATGTAACGGATTTGTTATGAAATTGAATGGCGGCGCGCTGTTTAACCGTAACGATTAAGATGATGAAACCGGATCCCGGCTGGTCTCGACGCTCGTCCTAGCCCAGGAAATGTTAAAGAGACAAACGGGAGTGTGTTACAGCGTGTTACATCAGACTCGGTGATGAAGCGCATGTCATAATAAATATTTAGTGTAATCTATAAAGTACCTGTCTCACACTGAGGGTGTTTTACAGAAAGGCACATGTTCTCAAATCTGGTTGGTCTTTAAGTATTGATTAATTTTCTATAACAACAAGGTTTAAGTGAATATGTGTGTTCAAATACGCTCCGGTCTTTACAGTAAGGACTAATTCACTGTAGGACGCTTTATACAAACTGTTGTAATGAAAGTAATATGCTGAGTTTTAACAAAAGAAACTCTGTGTAATACAGTATGTGATACAGTGAAGTCCTCGGGTTTATGAAATGAGTCTCCAGTGTCAGTGCGTTGTACTGTACGCTAGAGCTGAAGATCTTTGCCCGAACCCGACGGGACCCGACAGGACCCGACGGGTTCGGTTGGGTTCGAGCTTAATTAATATAATTTTACACGGGCTCGGGTCGGGCTCGGGCCAGGCTCGGGCTTGCACGGTAAGTGAGCGGTCATGTGGTGCGTTTTGATTAGCGCGAGAGAAATGCGAAAATGGATGCTGAGGAGGTTTTTTATTTTTTGTTCTTATATGTTATAGTCAGAAATAAATTATGTTAAAACATGTATAAATGACTCATTCTTGACCAAAGGCAAAAGAGCTGTGTCCTTGCGCACATTTGAATAATGTCGGACTGTAAACGGGTTCGGGCTTTTAAAAGGCTGTCAATCAAAATGTACTTGTCGGCCTCGGGCCGAAATCTGTCGGGCTCGCGTCCTGTCGGGCCTAACTTTTAAGGCCCGATTACAGCTCTAATGTACGCTGTACTGAGCGGTTTCTTTATGCTTTGTTAAACTTTGTTTAAAGTTGCTATAACAAAGGTTTCGGTGGATGTTGCACAACTTTAAATGAAGCTACAAAAGCACGAAATGGCAAATTCTTGCGGTATAAAAGCAATAAAACGCTTCCAGACGTGCATTCATAGTGTAGTAGCGATATACTGTAGGTGGATGTGGATTTACACTGTATATATATTATTGTCTGTCATATTTTCCTTTTCCTGTTAATGTCCACAAATGAACTTGCTGTTCAAATTCCCTGCCTGGTATGATGCCATTCCAGGCTAGAAATAATAATAATAATAATAATAATAATAAACTTTTTCTTGCATTCTGATTGGCTAAAAAAATCCACTTCCACAAAGGCACATTTGGGTTGTAATTCATTTGCATTTAAAGCTACAGACACTGAAACAGTGCGTTTGAAACAGGAGTGAGGCAGAAGGAATTTCACGGATACCAGACCTAAGTTGTATTTCAGCTGGAACATGAACAGCCAACTTTTTGAGACATCTAAGGCTTAAATAACCTTGTTGAAAAGAAGTATAACATGGCACCTTTGACAATCACCTTTTATAACCAAATGAGATAATCACACATGGCACCAGGCGCCACTTTGCACTCCGGTCCGCGCTCCATTGGTGACATGGTGTTTCTCATTCACCTCTCAATCAAATGGACACTAACTAATCACGTGAGCACATGGAGCATTTGGAGAAATTCGATGCTCCTTATTGGATGCAAATTAATTTATAAAACATTCTCCACTCTTCTCCATTCTCCAAGTTCCCCGAGTGCTCCGCCTTCCGTCCAGTATATATCAGAAATAACCTTTTTATGTGATTTTCACCAATGTCATTAGTGTAGCATAATGTAAAAGATAAACCCGTCTCCGATGTCTTTATTACAGCACGACATCATGTTGATATACAGCCACAATCCCTTTAACAGAAATGACTCCCTAATCCACGTCACGCGCTCTTGTCCCATTGATCCGCCACTGGAACATAACGTCGCCTGGCATGAAATAAAATCATGTTTTCACTAATGGCCACATTAAGCAGTTGACTTGGACGTCGATATCAGACCGACCCTCAGTTGAAATTACTGATCCTGTTTTCTGGAAACTCGAAAACTATGATGAATGTCTGAATTAGAATTGATTTTGTAATTTCAGGGCCATCTCTAGTTTCATTAGGCGGACATCGGGACAAAAATAGGCACGAGAGAGAGAGAGAGAGAGAGCGAGGTAAAGAAAAAAACGCTTGAGTATTCGAACATGCTTCTTTTTTTTTAACGTGTTTTATTCTTAATTTTTCATTGTGCAATCTGACTCTATTAAAAGCAGCGTCCTGAATTGGAAGCGATTTTTTCGCCTAAGTGGGACTTGAGCCTGATGCGCTATGAATACCTGTCATCACTTATTTAATCATTAACCAAATGGAACGCATACACTTCATACACTCCATACACTTCAAATCAGCGTTATGGATACGGCGCGGCCTCGATAGCGCGAGACAGCGTGCGGCCGTGATCGCCGTAGCGTGCGGAATTGTTCAATCAAATCAAGAAGTCATTCAGAAATGGTTACGAGTTTCACGATATTTATCCTTATTCGTTCAGCAGATGATTTGCTTCAAGCGCTAAGCTGCGCGGTTCAGCGACCAGGGCCGTACTCAGGGGCAGGGTAGGATTTGAACAAACAACCTTTTATTCACAGTTTGCACTTTCGCTGGAGTCATGAAACTTGCATGTCGAAATTATCACACTCAGTTTAATCTCAAAAGTTCAGTTCAGTCCAGAGCTGCGTTCACATTATAAAAGCTGTAAGGTGTGTAATCGGATTTGCATGCCATGACGGTCCAGAATTACGAGTGACTTTTGTCTGACTCTAACATGGACACATCTGTCCTCAGAAAAACCATGCATGTGCACATCGATACGTCTTCGCTCACACCATCTGGGTTAAAACACATGATATTTGTGCGAGAACTCAATCCTTTCAATCAACGCATGCGATTTTATCAAAACTACAGTATTCTTGGGACGTGGCTTCAGTTAGTCGGCTGCATTCGTTGATGTCCTAAAGAAGGAAGAAAGAAAGATACCTCTTTTTGGCTGTTTTAGCAGTTTTTGCTAGCGCAGCTATGATATCCCGGCGCTGCCAATACTGACTGAAGTTAGCGCGCCCTATGTATGTGCAGTGACATGAAGCTCCATCTGAGTGTTCTCATTCAGGTCACATGACCACGTATCAGATTTATATCTCCGATCTAGGACCACATACTGTACGAAAGTGACTCAGATCTGATCTGAAAAGCATCAGCCCTAAAAACACTACTGTAAAACGGGTCAGAGTACAGGGTCAGCCCCTGGAGCAGATAGGATTATGAGCCGTGCTCACGAGCCCAGTGAGTGATGGCAACCTTGGGGAGCTGGGGCTTGAACCGCCAACCTTCCGATCAGTAACTCACTTCCAAAACCATGTGACCCACCACTACCCAGATCTGGATCACATTAGGGGGGGAAAAAATCTGATTTCAGTCACTTCAGGCTGTTAATGTGAACGTAGCCTATGAGATTCACTTAGGGGGCGTGGCCTAACCTTTTGAAAAACTCAACAGTTTAAAGATTCTTTGAAGAGTGGGTGTGGTCCTCGAGTCTTTGTTTCTTAAGTCTGAACTCACAAAGCCACGTTATTAAAGTTGCTATTTGACTTTTAAAGACATTCCTGGTTTCACATGTTTGAGAGCCGGTCCCCTGAGTCCCCTGAGTCCCCTGAGTCCCCTGAGAACGCTTCGGTCCATGGTTCCTTCTCTCATTTTTTCCCCCACTAAACACTGAATAAATACATAAATAGGAACGGTAAAAAAAATAAATGTTTCAGTTCCGTGTAAGCAATCAGGGATTCATTCAGGAATTAACTAGAATTCATTATTTGTTATAGAAAAGTGAAATAATGTTTCTACTGCGCGGCTTGAGAGAACCTGCTGTGTTCATTGTTAACAGAAAGTGTTCGTCATGTTTAGGAACCTTCTTTATCGTTACGTTTATGAGACGTGGTTTGAGTGGAGAATAAAACCAGGGGGGAAACGTTCATCGATGGTGACGCAGACTTGGGTTTTGGGAAGCTTTGGGTTGGAAACTAGGAATCCAGATGGACCCAAAGAAATCTAATTAGAGCTCTTGGCAGTTGTGGTGTGCAGCTTGACTGTTGAGAGTGTAAAGAATAGGACGGTTTGTGTGCCCAGGTGATAGACTAAGGTGTGTAGAGGGAGTGTGTGTATATATATACAGTATGTGTGTGTATATGTGTGTTTCATTTAGGCATTGCTTTGATTTAATTTTATACATCTCTCTTTATCTTTTCCTACACTCTTTCTCTCTCTGTTTCTCTGCGCTCGCCGTCACTGCCGAGGACGGTGTTGAGTAACGAGAGTCGCTCGGCTGCTTCATCACCTGCTCGGGCGCCGGTTCCGCTCGGCTGATATCCCATGAGCCTGTGCGGCCCGGCCTCCCCTGCGCCCGGCACTCAGCCGAGATTGATGGTGCTCCGATTCCAGGCAGCCAATTCCGGTCTCTCAAGAAATAATCCACTACATTGACAGATGAGCCGAATGTGACATGACACAATGCTGGCCTGCAGTGGCAGTGCACCTCTCTCTCCACACACACACACACACACACACTCACACACACAGCAACTGATGGTATGGCTATAATTTGGCCTGGATCAGGTGTGAAAGCCGCAGGAATTTTTGTGCGCAGTTCTGTAGCGTAGAAATGAGCCTTTCTCTCTCTTTTCTAAGCTGTTTTTTTTTTAGGTGTTCTCAGGTGTTGTTTTTTTAATTTTTTTATCACCTAGCTAATAAAATTATAGTTTTCTCAATGCTTGTTTAATTTTGTGTATCAGGACCAGTGATTATGTCGTAAAAAAACAAGCACTGCCCTGTGACTTTATTACACCCGTATTGTAATAAAAGAACAAAACAATCCGGTACACACTGTGAATATTCACCAGATATTAAAACTATACAGTACACCAGCTGGCGGCACAGTGGTGTAGTGGTCGTCTGGCACCTCCAGGGTCCCGGGTCGATTCCCGCCTCGTGGAATTTGCACGTTCTTGGCGGGTTTCCTCCAGGTACTCTGATTTCTGGATTAGACAAATTGACGTTCCCAAATTGCCTGCGATGGACAATTTGGGAACGTCGGAGACCCAGGGACCCGCGCGACCCTGTATAGCGGTCCAGACGATGAGTGCGTGAGAAGGACACCAGCTTCTCAAGCACTTCTGAGACACTCCTTGCATAAGCAAAGTCAAAGATATCTCCTGACTACAGGCTTGTTTTTTCTCCTCCGTCTCCCGGGGCTCTGCTTGACCTCGAGGTCTCGATCAAAAACACTTAAACCACAACCCTCTCCACCAACCCGCCCTGTGATTTCAGTAACCCTGATAATTAAGCACACACAAAAAAAACCCTCTAACAAGCTCAAACCGTGCAGAACGGTGCACTGACGCTGTGAAGGCGCAACAGGACAACCGGCAGGAGCGCCTTTGTCGAGGTCAGGAATCCTCTATTTCTAACGCTGATAGAGACTTACATTAAAGAACAAGGAGGTTGTAGGTTGGTCGTTATAGCAGGTGTAAAGCTTTCCGAGGTGTGAGAGCGTAGGCGTATGTGTGAGACTGGGAAAAATCGGCCGGAGACACAGTTCCTGGAGGTGTTTGTATTACTTTTCAGCGCCACAGCCGCCGCAGAGCAGTAATGTGTTTTCACCTGAGCGTGTGTTATTAGCCGGCGTGCCGCGGGGCAGGCTGCGCCGTGTTTGCTAAAGCCAGACGGCCATGTCTGGGTGGCTTCGAGAGAGGACGAGGAATAGAGAGAACGAGGCAGCGTCTACTGCCACGCAGCCTCCAGGAAAACAAATGAACGTGTGTGTGTGTGTGTGTGTGTGTGAGAGAGAAAGAGCAAAAAAGAGAGAGAGAGGGAATAGATCTAAGCATAGTTTGTGTGTGCAGTTGTATAAGGCTTGTGTGAACATAGTGTGTGTTTGTGTGAACATATTGCATGTGTGCATGCATTATTAGGAGTGATGTGAGAGAGACAGAGCAAACATCCAGGTGTAGTGTCTGTGTGTACAGTCAGTGTGAAGGGGAAAAAAATCAGAACACAAATCTCATCTTGCTGCTAAGAGTTCTCGTTAAGGGCACTAAGCAGTCCTAGGGTTCTCTGTGTGTCTTAATAGGTCTAAAGGTGTGTCTCCTTCTGGGAAAATGTTCTGAGTAAAATCATTTAATAAACTTTTTCAAAAAATCTTTCAAGAACACATTTGTTGGATCATTACGTTCTTTTTTTCCCCTTTCTTTTCTCTTTTTGAAGTCAGAAGTCTACATACACCTTAACCAATGTGTAATCCTAGTAAAGGTTCCTGGTCTTAGATCAGTTGGGATCAATAATTGACTTAAAAATTTAAGAATATAAGATTTCAGCTGTTATTTCTTTCATCACATCACCAGTGTGTCAAAAGTTAGTATTTTGTAAGTCTTTGGTAATATTGACTTTAAATCATTTGACTTAGGTAAGACATTTCAGGTCGTGCTCCACAAGTTTCTTCAATAAGTTGCTAGAATTTTAGCCCCATTCTTTGGGGGAAAAAATATTATGTGGCCATGACTTAGTAAGACGTTGGAAGAAAATAGCCACGAGATACTGTTGTGGCCCCAACTTAATAATGCGTGAAGATGAGATAGTTTAATGCGTGGCCATGAGATACTTAATAATGTGTTAAGATGTTTAATGCATAGACATAAAATAATACGTTGTGACCACAACTTAGTAATGCGTGGAGATAAGATAGTTTAATGCTATAAGATACTATGTCGTGGCCACAACTTAACGGATCTAGATGAGATATTTAATGCATAGTCATTGGATACTATGTTGTGGCCACAACTTAATAATAGGTGAAGATGAGATGGTTTAATGCATGGCCATAAGATACTATGTTGAGACTACCACTTAATAACACATGGAGATAAGATAGTTTAATGCATAGCCATAGAATACATTGTTGTGGCCACAACTTAATAACACATGGAGATGAGATTGTATCTCATGACCACGCATTAAACTTTGTTGAGGCTACAACTTAATAACGTGTGAAGATGAGATATTTTAATGCGTGGCCATTGGATACTATGTTGTGGCCACAACTTAATAACATGTGAAGATGGGATAGTTTAATTTGTGGCCATTGGATACTATGTTGTGGCCACAACTTAATAACATGTGAAGATGAGATAGTTTAATGCATAGCCATTGGATACTACGTTGAGGCTACAACTTAATAACATGTGGAGATGAGATAGTTTAATGCGTGGCCATGAGATACTACAGTATGTAGAGGCTACAACTTAATAACCTGTGGAGATGAGATAGTTTAATGCATAGCCATGAGATACTATGTTTTGGCCACAACTTATAAAATGTGTGGAGATGAGATAGTTTAATGCGTGGCCATGAGATACAATGTTGAGGCTACAACTTATAAAATATGTGGAGATGAGATAGTTTAATGCATGACCATGAGATACTATGTTGTGGCCACAACTTATAAAATGTGTGGAGATGAGATAGTTTAATGTGTGGCCATGAGATAGTATGTTGAGGCTACAACTTAATAATGTGTGGAGATGAGATAGTTTAATGCATGGCCATGAGATACTATGTTTTGGCCACAACTTATAAAATGTGTGGAGATGA
>JAQMYG010000016.1:20404624-20415397 GCA_030014215.1 Clariallabes teugelsi
TGTTTCGCCTGCCATGCGGAAGGCCCGGGTTCGATTCCCAGCCAGTGCCCAAACTCCCCAGCCACTGGATGCAGTGCTGGTCCCAAGCCCGGATCCACCCTACTGTTCCCTCCCTACATATCTACTCCACAGTACTCTTCCTATATATCTACCCTACTGTACTCTTTCACCATATCTACCCCACTGTACTCTCCCTACTTATCCACCCGAAACTTTTTTTTAACTTTGTACAACCAGGAGAAGTAATTAAATTGACTTGTGGGCTCTTTCGGTGACATAAGAGATTTTTTGTGGATAACCACTCAGTTGTGCTTTTCACTATGGCTTTCATGTGGTGTGTGTGTGTGTGTGTTTGTGTTTGTGTGTGTGTGAGAGAAAAAGAGAGAGAGTGATTGTTTTACTCCTCTTCAGTGTGCTTCATGAAGATGGAAATTTGTAGAACGCACAGTCTGAAGATGGAAAATGCTATACGAGGAAACAGTAAATCACCCTTGTTTAGTTTGTCCAAGTGCAACAGCACTGTTTAAATATAGCACTCATTATATTGCAAACCTAGAGTGTGTGTGTGTGTGTGTGTGTGTGTGTGTGTATGTGTGTGTGTGTGTGCGCGCGCATCAGGGAATGAACCATGGGGGGCTTCCACACAACTCTTTGTGTCACCCCAGAGACAGCAATTAAAATGCCTCTGGAAGGCGTGTGTGTGTTTGTGTGTGTATTTACATACATATGCTACTCTGTGTGTAAGTGGGTTTTTTATGAATTTCTCCCCAGTACTTTGTTGCTGTAATAAGACCCATGAAATATTAACATGCTCCTCTGGCGGAATGCTTCATAAATTGTACTCGGATGCTCACAAGTCTCGCTGCCTCATAATTGCCTCTTGTTAAAGAAGTACAAGAGAGCAGCGAACACAAGAGGAAAACAGTTACTTAAATCCCACGGACGAACCCAAAGGTCAGAATATTAGTTTAGGATGTGGTAAGCTACAGTAGCAAGATGAACCTAACCCTGATTTTTAAAGAGTCTCCTAACGAGGACATAACCTGAGGAGAGTAGATATTACATAATCATGTTGTTGTTGTTGTTGTTGTTGTTGTTGTTGACCAAAATGATATGTTCCCGAGTCTGTTTCTGGAATAAAGTCTGGGTCTAAATGACCTCATAGCTGTATTCGTTATACATCTATTTGTTAAGGGTAAGATTGGAACTGAGGAGATCAGACAACCATCCTAAGCTGTCGATGCACTATTAATGTTTCTTTCTTTTTTATTTCCTGCATATTTGGAGCTGTAGTAACGAGCACACTTAAAATGATCATCATTTTCACCTCCATTTTCTACCCAATTTCATCATCCCTGCGCTTCCCATCAAAGACCAGCTACCGCCCAGGGAGGCCAAAGCCTCACACGTGCTGCCTTCTAAAACACGTGAAGCCAGTCAGCCAGCCAGCCACATCTTTTCATAACAAACTCAGAGGGAAGTGCAATTTTGCTGTCAGGATTTAAGCATGCGCTCTAAGAACAATAAGGCAAATGCTTTTCCGTTGTGTCACTTCTGTTGGAGCCTGCTGTAAAAATGGAGAAAAGGGGTCAGCCACAAGGATTCTGGGAAAAAAAATAATAAAAATCTCTCAGGCTGAAATGAGACACGGTGTAAAGGAAGTGCATCTGCGGTCGGTGCTCTGCACGAAACCCTCATCTGTTCACCGACACTGAAGTGTAACATAAGCATGTCAGCGTAACCGCAGACATAATCGACTTAATTAATAATGACAAACCAAGCCCAAGTGGATGCACCATGTGATAGGGGTGTTTGTCTTGTATGTGTGTGTGTGTGTGTGTGTTTTTACTAAGCCCATGTGTGCGAGTGATTTAGATAAGCCTGTGTAATTGCCCTCATTACTGCCACTGTGTTTGAGTAGCTTGCCGGTCGGGACGTAGCGGGGATTGAGTGTGTACTGCGAAGAGGTCCTCGAGCTCACACGCAAACAAGGCAACGCGTGGGTTCGCAGCTCTCACACAAACAACATGAATCTACCTGCTGCTCTGCTCCTCCATAATTTACTGCCTTTTCATTCAAATCTACCTGCACACACATATAATACACGCAAACACACACACACACACACACACACACACACATGCAGACACTCCTGCCGTCTGAGTGATGGCCTGATAGCTCTGAGTGCCTCTAGGTAATGCCGCTGATGCCAGGTCTGGCCGAGAGCTACGGAGGAATCTCCGCCACACAGCAAGCTTCATCGTCCTCTCATCAATCCTTTAGTCTATTTATAACACAACTGCAACTGTGAACATGAGAAGCACGCGGGTTTAAAAGCAGGGACAGACGGACAGCGTTCAGGCGTGGACAGAAACGCGGTTAGACTGCTCGATCATAATGAGTACCGAGCAGTATTTCGTTCTAACAACTCTACAGCAACTTCTGAAAAGACTGACAGGCACAGAGGCCACGCCCCGTTTACTGGGACAAACAAAACAGTTCATCAATAAAATAGAGATTCACATTACGCTTTCTCTCAGACAGACAAACCATCACGGAGATGAACAGGCACAGAGGCTTCTCGCTACTGAACTGGGACTGAGACACAGAGACCACGCCTCCTTCACTGGGACTGACAGACACTGAAGCCACACCTCCTTCAGTGACACTAATAGAGAAGAAAATAACACTCTAATCCTGATATGAATAGTGTGAACTAGACCCTATACTAACTACACTACACTTCATACATACAGCCCCTTCACACTAGGCTTAGGGCACTTCATTTATTTTTTGCTGTGGTGATGAAAGACATTTTTTAGTCCCGGTATTGTTAATAAAGCAGCTTTAATTTGTTGTGTTTGGTTTCTGTGCTGCTGCTTGTTCTCGTTTTATTTTTATTAAGTAGCCCGACAGCATTTTGAAATCTGCGTTAATATTTCATGCACAGGATGCTAATGGTGTTGGCAACAATTTGGCAAGAATTTCATGATAGTTGTTTCTGAGAACTCTTCTGCCTCATCGTGTTTGTTATATGTATATTTATAATGCTAATAAAGTCTAATCTGTTGTTTATCCTGCGGAGCTGCAGTCCCGGAGCGCGGCTGTTTAAGAGCTATTTAGGTCATTTATACAAATGACGTTATGCTGCTTCTGAATCCCTAATTTTGTTTTATTATTATTAATATTTCTTTATTTAACAAACATTGTTAGGACAAAATGTTTCATAGAAGAATTAAAAATTTATGTTCACAAACTCACACATGTTGTCTCTCTTAAACCTGTTCACTCTACAGCCTGGATAACTGCCCTAAACCCTACACCACTCTCCCTAGATAACTGCCCTAAGCCCTACTCCACTCTCACTACCTAACTGCCCTAAACCCTCCTCCACTCTCACTACATAACTACGCTAAACCCTCCTCCCCTCTCCGTATATAACTGCCCTAATCCCTTCTCCACTCTCACTACATAACTACCCTAAACCCTGATCCACTCCCCCTACATACATGCCCTAATCCCTACTCCTCTCTCCCTACATAACTGCCCTAATCCCTACTCCTCTCTCCCTACATAACTGCCCTAATCCCTACTCCACTCTCACTACATAACTACCCTAAACCCTCCTCCCCTCTCCGCAGATAACTGCCCTAATCCCTTCTCCACTCTCACTACCTAACTGCCCTAAACCCTACTCCACTCCCCCTACATACATGCCCTAATCCCTACTCCACTCTCACTACATAACTGCCCTAAACCCTACTCCACTCCCCCTACATACATGCCCTAATCCCTACTCCTCTCTCCCTACATAACTGCCCGCAACCCGACTTCACTCTTCTAACATAACTGTCCTAAACCCTACTCCACTCACCTTAGACTACTGCTCTAAACCCTACTTCACTCTCCCTACATAATTGCCCTCAACCCTACTTCACTCTTCTAACATAACTGTCCTCAACATTACTCTCACTACATACTGTAACTGCCCTAAGCCCTATTCCTCTTGCCCTGTAAAACTGCCCTAAACCAGTCTCCACTTTCAATAGATAACTTCCCTAAACCCTACTCCACTCCCTCTACATAACTGCCCAAAGATCTACGCCACTCTCCCTAGCTAACTGCCCTAAACCCTACTTCAGTCTCCCTTTATGAATGCCCTAAACCCTACTCCCCTCTCCCTAGATAACTACCCTAAACCCTACTCCCCTCTCCCTAGATAACTACCCTAAACCCTACTCCCCTCTCCCTAGATAACTGCCCTAATCCCTACTCCACTCTCACTACATAACTTCCCTAAACCCTACTCCACTCTCCCTAGATAACTGCCCTAAACCCTACTCCACTCTCACTACATAACCACCCTAAATACTACTCCACTCTCCCTAGATAAATGCCCTAATCCCTTCTCCACTCTTACTACCTAACTGCCCTAAACCCTCCTCCACTCTCACTACATAACTATCCTAAACCCTACTCCACTCTCCCTAGATAACTGCCCTAATCTCTTCTCCACTCTTACTACATAACTGCCCTCAACCCTACTCCATTCACCTTAGACTACTGCTTTAAACCCTACTCCACTCTCCCTAGATAATTGCCCTAAACCCTACTCCACTCTCCCTAGATAATTGCCCTAAATCCTACTTCACTCTCCTAACATAACTGTCCTCAACATTACTCCACTCTCACTAAATACTGTAACTGCCCTAAACCCTACTCCACTCTTCCTACACTAACTGCCCTGAACCCTACTCCACTCCCCCTAGATAACTGCCCTAAACCCTACTGCCCTCTCCCTAGTTAACCAGCCTGTGCGTGGTGAGTGGGCGTGGCCAGTCCCGTGACAGAACTCCTCAGATCCGGCTGTAGAGCGCTGCAGTGATGCTGACATGTCTCCTTACAGAAGCAGAAAAAGCCTGAAAGGTTTCGCTGACATTAATAAAACCATGTTTTTCTCTGCTTCTGCCTTTGTATAGCAAAGGTCAGAGCCTGGAGAGGATATGTCCACACACACACACACACACACACACACACACACACTCAAATACAATAACCATGTTCGCTTCCTTAAACAAAAACTTATTTGCTTTGCCAGAAGCTTTAACAGCTGCGTGTGTTTGTGTGCGTGTGTGCGTGTGTTTGTGTGTGTGTGTGTGTGTGTGTGTGTGTGTGTGTGTGTCAGAGCGCCCCCGGCATTGTGTTCTGCTTTTATACACACTTCTCAGTGTGCTTTATTCTGTACAGATATTATTTAGGCTGTGGTTTATTCTCAGTACAGCAATAACACTAACACACTAGTGTGTGTGTGTGTGTGTGTGTGTGTGTGTGTGTGTGTTATAGTTACAGGATTAAGGGAATAAAAAAAGCATTGCTGCGATCAGAAACTGACACTGATGAAAAATAGAGCACAACCAACACACACACACACACACACACACACACACACACACACACACACACACACACCACAACGAAATACAAAAGTAGAAGTTGTGTATCCGGCACCAGTGGTAAATGTATACAGTGTGTCAACCTGCAGCAACAGTGTGCTATCTGATACACACACACACACACACACACACACACAAAACACACACACACACAGGGGGTCTTTGTTTACAAACCACAAAGTGACATTTGCGGGAGTGAGAGAGAGAGAGAGAAAATGAGACAGGAAAATGGAAAGCGAGACCTTTTTCCAGTGCCTGGGCTTTGGGCAGCAGCATCTCTGTGATGTCATTTAGTGTGTGTGTATGTGTGTGTGTGTGTGTGTGTGTGTGTGTGTGTGTGTGTGTGTGTGTGTGTGTGTGTGTGTGAGTGTGGGCAGTGTGGAACACCCCCGAAGGAATGCTAAAGGATGTTCTGGGAGAAAGACTCAGTACTTGAGAGCTGTTGCAAACATCCTCTCCACAAAGCAGCCATTGTGGCGTGGGCTGCTAGGCCAGTGTAGGTTCTCTGTCAAGTGCACAAAAAGGCATCAGCTCTTGTTATTGTTAAATGAACACCCACAGTTAGTTTAGGAAATGTGTCACAGCTTCCTTATTCCTTTACATTGCCATCTACTGATAACTCAGTTGTCACCTCGACCTACATTACAACAAACCACCTCAGAAAAGTACAGTTGTCAGTAGTACAAACTTAGGATTTTAGAAAATCAGTATTATGGCAGATTAAAATGTATCAAAAAATATTTTGGCAGGTTGTTAAAAAAAAGAAATTGACTGCTTCTGTATACTTTAATGTAGCAGGTGTAATAGAGAAATAAATGCAAGATTACTAGTGTGTTCTGCTTATAATGAGAAATGACTGCATCATAATCTCTGAGTTTAACCTCAGTACAAACTACCATACTGGTGGTAGAAACTGGGGGAAAGCAGTGCCTCATAGCACCAAAATGCTGCAGTCCTGTACTCTCCCTCTACTTAAATGGAATTTATGTTGGTTTAGTACCAATCACCAAAATCAAATTTGCAACATGTCACTGAGGGAAATCTAATTTCAGGATGACTGCGTTTCAGAAGTCTGTGAAAAACAGCCCCATCACCTGCTGAGGGCGGGGTGGAACAGACTTCCTTCTCATCAACCCATCATGTTCATTTTCTCTGAACAAGAGATATAGTGGTCTGCTGCCTGTCTGCTGCTTCGGTGGGACATGACAGCAGAGGAAGACTGATAGGAGGTAAGGGCAAGATGGAGGCAATGATGGAGAATTAGTTAGAGAGGAACGTAAAGAAAAAAAAAAAGAAATAAGTCTTGTCCCATGACAGCAAGGCAGCGGTATCTTCTATAGAAGAAAAGACACGTGCTTCTGCGTGAGATCTTAAGTACAGAACCATCTGCCTCTGTTTTTCAAAGTGACTGTCACTGAACCTGCTGCCTCAAATGGAGTGTGTTACTACTATAAAGAGAGCTTTTGGGTATGATATACACCACTCCAGGTATGAAGTAACCCATCAGCAGTGCCCCCCACCCCCCACACTTACTTCAGACCTACAAAGTCATCTATTAATTCTAAAATCTACCGAGTAACTGTATGTGACTCATTTCTATTAGAGATAATAGTAATGATAAGGGGTGGAATATCAGTATTTACTCATCTTAATCGTCTGTGGTAGTTCAGGAGTATATGATTAGATTTCTTTTCTGGATGTTTTTTCAACCACAGCCGTGGCGTCTGACTAAGCAAGAGACATTGGCTGATAAAAATGATAGTTGTATCTCATCAGAGGCTCCAGCAGTATGTCCATAGTCCCTGAGTGGCCTGTTTAGGTCTTCCTTCCACAATCCATTTTTCTGAGCAATGCTCTGGGCTTTCTACTGAAGCAAAGGGTTAACTATGTGTTCATCTGCCTTGCTAGAGGGCCAAAAGTTGAGTGTAATGTGATCAGTAATGAATTTTGCGTTACATTAGGCTGTATAAATGGATGGACAAGCGCAGACTACAAGTGTCCGGGAGTCGGCCTTAATCTAATGATGCAAAAATAGAGACAGAACCAATTACGAGGAGGGCCAACTCGGTGCTGCTGCAGGGACTGCAAATGAATAGGTACAAATCAAATTAGTGCCTAATAGACGCGCTACGAGAGAGGGCCAGTCGATGCTAAATGCATTAGGGCCTTGTGACCTTGCTGCTCCAAGCAGCGGCGTGCAGGATTCAACCTCCATCTTCCTTTAGAAATCAAAGGGACTCTTGTTCGGCGAGGGGGAGGACCAGAGGACTGCAGCTTCATAAATGAGTTAAACATTTGGATTGCCCAGAATGGCAATTTCTCCCTGTTTTGCTCCCGTTCTCACTGCAGACAACCTAATTCACTATTATAAAATGTGCAATTTCCAAGTTGATCTTCATAAGAAATCATTGTAAATATGCCCATACCTTGTCTTTAAGAGAATTTTTTTTAAACTTGAAGAAACAGTAACTATGTCATACTAACTGTGTGTTGTCCCAGCACATGAAACAAAATAGGCTAAATAGGTAAAAAGCCAAGAGTGCGAACAGAAATGATAAAGGATCATCATGTGAGCAAAGAGATGACATTTGATTTTCATTGAACATGTGAGTTCTGTAAAAAGTTAGATAATTAACATGAGTCATATTTCTTGTGAAATTTCAATTTTCTTTTAATATGGGCCTAAAATATATAAATATTGAAAGCTAACATGAAAAGATGCACTGATGATGCTGTGGCTATAAAAGCATACAAAGAGAAGAACAGTCATGATTTCTTGGTTCACCTGTTCCAGAGCCTACGATGTCCCTGCTGGGTGACTCAGACATGGCTTCAGCAAGCCTCTCCCTCAAGCCCTCGTCTGTGGCATCCACAGAGGACATGTGACGCAAGCCAAAACTCTCGGGCCAGCTGCCACACACCTCCAGCAGGGTCACACTGTGGTCAAATGTGCCTGAGAGAGAGAGGAAGAGAAAGAGAGAGAGAGAGAGAGAGAGAGAGAGAGAGCGCAATTAGCCAGATTGAACATTTGAGCTTCACGTATGTGCTATGAATATATTAGACTGTGTCTAATATATTCTAAGACTGTGTATTGTAGTCTGCGTCCAAGGTCTGTGTAACAACAACAGCAAGTCAACAAAAAAGACATTTTATGATGGACAACAGAGAGATGAAAAGAGAAAACAAAGCACATGATGCATTAAACAGTAAAATAAATACATTTAATATTACATTTAAAATTATTTCTCTGTCTTTCTCCTACATCAATTCAGCTGGTTTTATGGTTTGAGTAGGAGGAAATTGAAGAGGAAGAAACGAGTACTCTCTAGTCTTATAATATATATTTAAGAAGTGTGAGACAGTGGCGTTTCTGGGGTGTCTCTGCACACACACTTATGCGGTTTGTGAAGTACAGCTGGTTTATCAGAGACGCTCAAAAGCAGGCCTTTTGATCTTTGGGCCAGTGGCTATCTGCAGTGGCCTGCGTTCCTCTGTACAGCCTCAGCCACACTCCAGGCCTCTGACAGGCCGTAATGACAGGCAAGAGAGAAGCGCGGCCGGCCAGCAGCCCGTTGCTGATAGGGGTGCGGGGGCCTACAGCTATCTGCTGTAAAACACCACACCGGCCAGACACACACAGCAGATAACCACTTCATAAAAAGCTGATTGTCTCGTGTCTGACTCCTCAAAAGAGTGTACACTCCAACAAAACCAGCTTCAAAGCCACAGTGCAGGACCATGACCGCACAAATAGATCCGTGTGGCATAAGCACATTGCATCACACATCTAAAGTTAGAATTGAAATTTCGCTGCCGTAGAGTCAAACTTGTAATTTTGAACTAAAAGACAAAAGAATGAAGTACCCACATGGAGTGAAAAGTACATATGTGTATATCTGAACATTTGTGAGGCTTAGGTGGGATTTAATCTGAGTTCGAGTTTACAAAAAACAGGCCAGCATTTGTGCACGCATGAATCAAAGCTAAGCTGGAGAGAGAGAGAGAGAGAGCGAGAGAGAGAGAGAGACAACAGCAGGCATTAGTACACAGAATTCCCTGTACTCTAAACGACAAAATTTAGTAATTTGGGTAAAAAGAAGTAACATGCAACATAAGTCATACAAAGTAGCAAAAATATGAAAGGATCAGAGTGACTGACACAGAAACTGGGAGGACTCTGTCTCTCGCTCTCGTGAGGCGGTCAGGCAGCAGAATGACATGGGCAGAAGGAAAAAGCAGGTCAGGAGTTCATGCTGTACACCAGGGAAGATCTCTTCATCAGAGTGGCTGACAACCTAGTGCAGCCTGCATTCCTCATTCTTCACACCCCTCAGCTTGAGACCTTGCCCAATTAAATAATAAACGCCTGCCAGAGGATGAGCAGTACATGGAGTAGTTAATATCTCTTGCAGCACCATGTGTGTGAGATTTTGCAGCTTTTGGAAATCTCATCTGAACTACTGCGCAATGAGGAGTTGATGTTCACATAAATGATCCCCCCCCCCCAAAAAAAAGGAGCATTTGCAGTGTTTTTCATTATGCTAGAATCCATGTGGATTTGTCCTCTCCCAGCTGCCGGAGAATGCAGGCTTGTTTATCTTACACTGCTGTGATTTGAGGATTTAATGTAGTTTGCTTTCACCTTTACAACCAAAGCCTCGTGTTAGACGGGCCAGCTTTCCACACGCACATCAGAGGCGACAGGGTGCACATTACCTGGTTTCTGGGCTACCAGAGCACGATACAACAACCCAAACACCTAAATGAGCAGCCGAATCACATGAGGTGAGATTAATTCAATTAAGTTTTATTACAAGGTCATAAATGAGTTCAGGTTAACGAGGATTTATGACTGGAAAAGCACATTTCAGGTCAGTTAATGACAGTCACCTGCATTTAAAAAAAACAAACAAAAAGAAAACACTTCTTGGCTAGTGGAAAATCCAGTGTGTAAATCAGAAACTTAAAAAAATAAAAAGCCTCACCATATGAATTTTAGCTCACAGCTTTTTAAAAATCAGCATAACAAAAAAAAAGTAGAAACACTGTGCAGTCATTATAGTCAGCGGATTACATGTGCCCGAGATCAGAAACCTCAGTCAGTACTTATCAACGTCCAGTGGATGTGCTGGAGTATGTGTCCTCTTTAAAGTGTCCCAGCTAGCTGGCCTGCCAGATAAGCAAAAGACTGGGCACACTTTTGCTGGCTTTATTTCTGTAACCCTTGGCTTTCCTGTCTGTGGCCTCCCTTTATAATCTTTCACAGCGAGGTTATTCTGAAGTGCTACTTCTCTCTCGCTCTCTCTTAAATATACTGTAT
>JAQMYG010000016.1:20449364-20460349 GCA_030014215.1 Clariallabes teugelsi
TAACTCGTGGCCGTACATGAATAATCATTTTAATTTACACTGATCTCAAAGTATTCACTATTTACTGTATGCTGTATAAAACATACACCAGATAATTACTCGATTATGCGTAGATAAATACTGTAAATGATGCAATAAATAACATTAAAACACGGATATACAGACGTGTAAAAACACTGAATTCACTCAGCCGTTGGTTAAATCCAGATAAACATCCGGTCCCGTTCAGCATGAGTCATGTGACGCGTGTTGCTGTCGTACTAAATACGGTTATTTATTAAACCAAGAGCCCTGACTAACCCTAAATCAGTTCAGCATGACCTGGACGTCCTCGGAGCACCTGAGAGCATCTTGTAGTCAAACAGTTTGCTCTGAATTATTGAGCGTTCCCTTTCAGACGAAGCTCGGCTTCCGGGTTTTAATGGACGCGCTGCTGAAAGGCTGGGTACGGAAAACAAAAAGGAGGCTGAGTATAAATTATTTGTGAGTGAAAACAGGAGACGGAGTCTCCTCTACAGTACTATTTTCCCGAGACATGAAAGTGGAAAAGAAAATAATGCGTGTGAAGGGTTGCTTCTTAATCATAAAAACACACAGAGAGATCGAGAGAGAGAGAGAGAGGGAGAGAGAGAGAGGGAGAGGAAAAGAAGCCATCAGGATGACACGTAGCTCCAGTCGTCGATCGATTCCTCGTTGCCAGAGCACAGGACGGCTTTGCACTCATGTCGCGGCTCTCTGTCGATATGGACACGGCCTCTGACACGTCACCTGTGCACCAGCATATCTCTCTCTCTCTCTCTCTCTCTCTCCTCGCTTTTCCACTCCATTTCTTTTCCATCCACCCTTTCCGCCCTCCGCTGTCAACCTCAGACTCCGTCTATTTATCTCCAATAATATTTAAAACGTGCAACTTTTTATGCCCCGATTGAATATACAGTACTACAGCATGTTGTTCCTTCTTTGGCGAAAGACAGACTCCAGCAAATCCCATTGAATCTGACGTGATGTGTGTGTTGCCTGTTGGCATCTTTAGTATTTGGCTTTTATACCAAACATTACAAACTGCTTACGCAAATGATATTTCTTGAAACTGGTCCTACAGTAGGTGACACGGTGGCGTAGTGGTTTGCACTGCGGACTCGCGCCTCCAGAGTCGGGTCGAGGGTTCGATTCCCACCTGGTGGTCTGTGTGCATGGAGTTTGCGTCTTCTCTCCGTCCTCGGTTCATGGTTCCTCCCACGGTGCAAAGACATACATGATCGATGTTCCTGTAGTGCGTGAATGAGCGTGTGAGTGTGTGTCCTGCAATGCGTTAACGGCCTGTCCAGTTGAATGAATAAAACTGAACGTTTCTTCCAAATAATCCCCCAGTCTGTACTGCTCCGCTGTCACGTCTCCTTGACATAGAATTAAATAAAGAGAAATAATTCTCGGCTGACGGGATTCGAACCCGATGTGATTTCCTGCTCTCGTAGCTCATCCTCTCACGGTTCATCTCACATGAATACATAGGTGGGCAGGTGTTCCTATTAAAGTGGCCAGTCAGTGTGGACTTACAGTATTACAAAAATCGTCTCAATCCGTCTCTATCCAGTTGTGCTCCTTTTTCTTTCTTCTTTCCGCAGCTGTCGTTTCAATAGGCGTCTTTATTTCTATAACATCCTGCCGGTTTGTCAGGTGGCCATTACAGCTCCGCTGAGGGTTTTCTTTTACTCACCGGACAGCGGAATTCCTATATGTAGTGATTTACGCCTCTGAAATCAATACCTCTGTCACTTCGCTTGATGTAAAATCAAAAAGCCTTTTTCTACCTCGCTAAGCAGCGGACACGACAGAGCCGAAAGAGAAACTCTGCTGTTAATTATAAGGCGTGTGCATCAAGCATGGGCGTAGACAAGCCTCGTCCGCTGTTCCTGCTTAGTGTTTCGTCTTCTCTCCTTTTAAACCCGAAACAGCTGTGTTAAAAGATACAAAAAAATCTACTCCCTAATCTACACATCGTCAGCGATAATGAAATCACGAGTCGACCGAGACGCTTAGGGGAGGACGCGAGTGCGAGTGCGAGTGCCGCGTGGATTATTAGAATCCGTGTCACGCTGGGCTTCATATTGTTCAGAGAACAGTCACCTCTACACTTATCTACTTATTTCTCCACACTCCGCCTCCTTTCCGGCATTTCAAGTCTCGGATAGCAGTCAATTAGAGGTGAGATCAGTCTTTCAGGTTTAATCGCCCGCTGTGGAAATTGTCAAGGCTGCTATCTGTTACCTGCGTGTTTTAAGTACAGCATACTAATCATGTGCCAGTGACTGGTTTAAGGTTATACTGCAATCATTTACATGCACCCTGCGGGTTCTCCTGCAGCAGGGGTACTCAAGTCTAATTCGCAATGCTCCAGCTTGGTTTTTGTATAAGGGGCCTTTCCCATAACTCCTGAACCGTGTGTGTGTGGAATTGCCCCAAAATTGAAATGATGAACGGATCCCCATGACACGACTCTGCGACACCAAGTGATTCATCTTTTTTTTTTTTTTTAATATTATGATTATGCATAATAAAAATTAGTTATGCATTAACTCTAAACCAGGACGACTCTGTAGGTATAAGACCTCGTAGTTTGCATTTGCCTGTGATTTCTCCTCCTTGATGCATGGCTGGTCAAGGGTCAAGAGTAAAAAGTGAATGTCAAATAAATGTTCACCGCGCTGGATAACAGCAGAACCATCCTATGAAGGTCCTACGATACACTTATGAACTGCTACGCGACAGCCGTGGCCATGTTTTCTCAAGTTTTGAGAATGACACACATATCAGTTTTCGCAAAGTCTGTGGCTTCATTGCTTTTAGATCTTTTTATCAGACGTTACTATGGTATTCTGAAGTATAATTACAAGCATTTCATGTGTCAAAGGCTTTTACATTAAGTTTATTCAAATATTCAGTATTTGCAGTGTTGACCCCTTTTTTTTTCTTTCCAAGACCTCCTGCAGTTCACCCTGGCGTGCTGTCAATCATCATCAGTCAGGATGTGGCCCAGAAGTTGATTGACAGCATGCCAGGGCGAATTGCAGGAGGTCTTGAAAAAGAAGGACCAACACTGCAAGTATTGACTCTTTGATTAAATTAAATGTAATTGTCAATTAAATCCATTGACACTCATGAAACGCTTGTAATAATAATTCAGTATCCCTGAGTAACATCTGACACTCACTCACTCACTCCTCTTCTATACCACTTTATCCTGTATTCAGGGTCGCGGGGACCTGGAGCCTATCCCAGGAGGCTTAGGGCACATAAGGCAGGGTACATCCTGGACAGGGTGCCAATCCATCGCAGAACATCTGACTAAAGGTCTAAAAAACAATGAAGCAGCAGACTTTGTGAAAATTCATACAGTATTTGTGTCATTCTCAAAATTTTTGGCCACGGTGGTACTGTACAGTACATGACCCCTAATAATGCGAATCCAATAATAATGCGAATCACAGCTCAATAGGAATAAACCTGCATCATGTAAACACCAACACCTCGATCAGAACAGTCTTAATCTGAATTAATCATGTAAACATTTAATCTGATTGTTTCTCTCTCGTCAGGATGAATATATTCTTTATGTGCATGTTTGACCCACAATTGGAAACATTAGGTGACTTTCCACGACTCAGTGATTAGGTCTCCGGCTGAGAAAGGGGCACGGACTGCCTCGTAAAGCATCTAACTGTGGTGTTTATCAGACAAGATGGGCAGCCTAACCTAATCTCAATCTGTTTAGATAAAAAAAAAAAAAGGATTTGTTCTTTATCTGTTATATCAATTTCAGATGAACCAGAAACACTTTGCACATAGTTCCATTCTGATTAAATGCTTTGAGCTGATATTATCGGATCAGTGTCCATGTAATTTAAAATTTCTAATCAGTATTATTTCAGTTGGATTGGAGAAATATTGTCCATGCAAATGTGGATACGATTAGAAACGAGAAACGGCAAAAGGTACTGTAGATTTTTTCAGATTCAGAAAAGCGTCTTAAGCTACAGTACTAGCATGACTGACTGAGACGACAGGTAACAATTGGTTTATGGCTGTAGAAAAGACTGTGGCGCATTTGGGACGTTTGGGGAAACAAAGGGCCGGAAGCAGCTTTGGTGAGTGTGAATGTTTTTATTTCCCTTTATTTTTCCAGCAGTGTAATGGAAGCACACACACACATACACACCCATACATACACACACATGCACTCTCTGCTCAGCACTCTGGCACTCTCAGCCACACACTCACTCACGCTCTCTCTTTCAACACAAAGCAAAACACACATAAAACGACTTGTTAAACCACCCACAGGAGAAAGCATCATGATTCCCCTGACAGGTTCACCTGCTCCTCTCTGCCAACAGGTGACGCTCGACCACACCCCTTCTGCCACGAAGACGTTTTTGATGCTGCCATTTTTAACTGGAGCCATAATAAAATAAACCTGGGGATGTAAGGCAACTTTAAATTTGGATTTCAAGTCTCATTATTCATTTTATTTCCCTAGATCGCTAGTCAACTCTAAACACAAATGCAGCACTGGTTCATGTTTCAAACTATAATCACGCTTGAGAAGAGTTCCTCTAGTTATACGACGTCCTAAGACAAATGGCTACATTAAAACAACGTTTTTATTCTCGACCAATTTTAAAGAAACAAACGCAAGACTTCTGAAGCTTTGGGCTTTATACGCAGCGTTTACCTGAAAACAAACAAGCATTTCTACACTATATGGACAAAAGTATTTGTCCAAACCGGTTAATTATTGAATTCGGGTGTTTAAATCAATCAGCCCCTGATCCCCAGTGAAGGGCGATCTTAATGTATCTACGCAACTTTGTGGCAACAGTTTGTTGAAGGCCCTTTTCTATTCTAACATAACTGTCCCACAGTGCACAAAAACCAGGACACGTGGTTTGATGAGTTCAGTGTGAAAGAACTTGACCGGACCTAATACAGAGCCCTGACCTCACCCCCATCGAGCACCTTCGTGATGAACTGGAACAGAGATCGCGAGCCAGGCCTTCTCGCCAACATCAGTGCCTGACCTCATAAATGCGGAATGAATGAACACGGATTCACACAGAAACACTCCCACATCTTGTGGACGGCCTTCCAATAAGAGTGGAAGCCCATAGCTGCAAAAAAGGGGGACCGACTCCATATTGAAGTGTATGTATTTGGATATAATAACATTGCAAGTTTGGCTCCAAATACATTTGTCCATATTGTGTAAGTGAGCTATGAGAAAATCTTACTTCGTCAAACTGTAATTATCCGAGTCACTACCTTTAACCAGGAACACTGTCTATTTATATTCCTTTTGTTTTCCCCCTTTAATCTGCTCTCAAAATGACTTGAAATCATCCGCAATTTTAGAAAGCAAACAAACACACAGTGCACAGGATCGGTGAAGTCTGACGTAAAAGTGACTCCTGGTGCATTAGACTGTAGCAAAGCTACGTTTTGAGAAAAGCAGGCTATAAAATGTCAGTTCAGAAAGAACAAAAGTAAAAATTGGAAATGTGCTCTATACACATGGATTTCATAATAACATTTTTTCTGACAATAATCTGTACACATCGTGTTTAACATTTTCTGTTCTTGAATTTGTCCAGCAAGATACTTTTTGAACTCAAAAAAGTCTCGCTATTGCAGTTTTCCGTGATGACGAAGAGATAATGTGGAATCCTGATGGCTTGTAGACGTGCACGGCATACGGCAGGAGTGGCGGGATGTAAGCGACGATTGCTTTTACGGACGCTTTGAGGACGGGGGCTTTGTGTTTGTCTGCTTTTCTTCACGCAGGGGATTTGGGTGATTAGATCTCGGATTGATGTTGCTGTAGTAAATTAAGCTGATTAATCTGTAAAGATCTAACAGACACAGAAGCATACAGGAACTCAGCTACAGCAGCTTCTCCTTATCGCTCTTCCCATCGCGCTTTTCTCAAAAAGAGAGCGCTCCCGGTGTGTTTCCTTTCCTCGGTTTTCTGCGCAGTAAGCACTTTTTTCCCCCCTTCCTGTCCCCTCGCTCATTCCTCTCTGCCGAACCTCAGCTTCGTGCTCTACTTTAGTTATATATGTTTTACCCCAGGAGGCTGGCTGTAGGTCATGTGTGTGTCATGCTCTGTGGATAAGCGTTACATCGGCATCGTGCGATTTCCTCACACGCTTCCTATTTCCGAGAGCGTTCAGGGGATAAACGGTGCAGGAGTAAGAGTGCTCTCTAACATCAAAGAGTTTAATTATGAAAACTTACAATTAATCAAATCTGATTTATAGATCTCGACTTTTACAGAATGCACAATGACTCTTCTCGCATCCTGGACCAGTTTCTGATCTCTTACATGAAGGCTCTGTGGATACGACACGCCTGATCCCAGGTCAGTATCAGACAGTCATAAAATGTAAAGCCTCATTTACAGGCGTGATCAGTAACTGTTCCCGGATCAGTGGCCCTGACTTCGAGACTGAATGGAAGCCTCTGTGTGCTCCACGTTTAGCAGTCAAGTCCAGGTTCCTGAAGAAGGCTTCTGTTGTTTACACTCTTGGCATTCGTCCTGGCCGCATGAGGAAGAAATCATTAAAATGTGCAGCAAAAAAAAAATTCCTAGACTTTTTTATTTTATGAATTCAGAGGATGTAAATCCGTGACTGATATTTCATATTTTATAAACAAATATGTAAAAATGTTTCATGTTGTCACACATACACACAGAGGTTCCTCTGTGCCACATTTCTTCTTAGCCACCATGATGGTGCTCCGCTCTTTCGCTCACATTAGCAAGCTGTGAGGAGCTCGTTCCAACAAAGACGCCGTCAAGCAGAAGTTTCTCTTCCAGGCCAAGGATTGCGCTGGATTAAGGATTGGATTAAAGGCGAGCGCAAACGTTTTTTTTATTTATTCCAGATTTATAATATAGGACTATTGCAACATGAATAATATATCACGTCAGTAACACATAGACAGTACTGTTATGTATAACACAAATGCTGACTGAAAGCCGAAGGAATACTCCTTGCACTGAATTATCCGTCTAGTGGGAAGTGTTGCGTTGTCATAGAAAAAGTAATCCAGGCTAATCCGTGGTGTGATACGCCTCGACGTGGAGCAGCCTGCTGGTTTGTATTACACGCATGATTTTGTGGAACCAACAGTAACATGAGCGGTACGATTATTCACACACTCGCCGATTTAAAAGCGAAATCCGCCAGACAGCACGTCAGAGCCAAGACATCCCGGTCCATCAGGTTTCCACGTCTGAAACTGTAAAAAAGTTTAGGGATTTTATAGCGACATTAACACCCTGACGAACTCTGTCTGCCTTCACACTTTCTGCTGTCGTCCTGTGACTTTCAGTCATTTTCAAACCTGTACTCAGGAAATAAAACCTGGAGCTGTCTGTACTGTAAATACCAACCTGTTTTGCTGTTAGTGCATATTTGCTAAATTTCATGACTAGCACACCTGCTCCGTCTAATCAGTGCCTGATTCAATTGAATCAGATGTGCAGGTGGAAGAATTAAAGAAATACGTGGAGCTGGAGATGAAGGGGGAAGGTTTGGGAAATGAACGGCTTCTTCTGGCAAGTTCACAAATTATCAATAACTTTAATCAGTTCAGTCAAATGCAATCACTGAGTTCATGAGTAACAAGTTACAGCAAGTGAATACATAAAGTAAGTGTGAAGAAAGTCATTTAAGTAAAAATTTAAAAATACCTAAATAATATTTTTTATAATAATAATAATAATAATAATAATAATAATAATAATAATAATATAATAATAATAATATAATAATAGTAATAATAATAATGTGAATAAAATAAATAAAGTTATAACTTAGACTAATCAGCCATAACATTAACACCACATTTACAGTTAAATTACAGTTACATTTACCAATTAACACAGCATTAACAGATTAACATTATAAATTTTATACCAATCACACAGAAAAGGTACCAGAACACCCAGTGTACCACAGGCCGACGCCCAGCAGGTAAAGAACCGAACTGGCCTTCAAATTCCTCACATTCCAAACCGATCTAGTTCCATGGGATATGCCGAAAAACACATCCGGTCCACAAAGGCCCACTCTACAGCACCCAAAATCTCAGCAGCCAACGTCCTGCTGCCAGATACCACGACACACCCCCAGATACCCTGTGGAGCCACAACCCCGAGGGGCCAGAGCTGCCCCGGTGGTACAAGGTGAACCTACACAATACTCGGCTTGGTCTACATTGTAACCTTATGGCTGATTTGTGTATATAGAGTAAGTAATTAATAAGTAAATTTACAAAGAGTTAAATAGTAATGTAAAAAGTAAATGAAAGGGGTAAAAAAGTGGAGTAAATGAAGAAAATAAGTAAGTAATTATTAAGTAAAGTAAAATCATTTCCTCACACACTACCTTTTTTCTGGGAGCGTTCAGTGCAGAAGAAAATAAGTTCATAGATAAAGACTGTAAAAGAAAATAGTTAGATAGTAATAGAAAGTAATTGAAAAAAATATATAAAGTAAATAAAGAAAATGAAGAGTTTACGTATGAAGAGTAAGTAATTTTGGAGTAAATTCATAAATAAAATGAATAAAAACAGAAAGTAAACAAGTACACTAAATAAATAAATAAATAAAGCAAGTTAACTAAATGGAGAAAATAAACTTAAATAATAAAGTAAGTAAAACAAAAAATAAAGTAATTAAAACAAAAAATAAAGTAATTAAAACAAAAAAAAAAAAATTCAAAAAAGGACTAAGAAAAATAGTAAGTAAAAGTTAAATCGATTACTTAAATTAGTAAGCTAAATAGGTAAAATACATACATAATTTTATACATTATAAAATTAATTAAGTGTTGGAAATGTGTTAAACAAATAAAAGTAGATTAGTAAATAAAGTAAGTAATATAAATAAATACACAAATAAATAAATAAATAAAATAAGCAAATTAAGTAAATACAGAAATGGTCAAGTTGAGTTGGACTCATTTACTCATCATTATTTTACCTCTTTTCTACTCTGTAGAACAAAACAAATAAAATGACACATAGAAATATCTATTAAGCTAATAAAGAATTACATGTTAAATATATAGTTCATATTTTAGATTTTTCTAATTAACTAGTGCTCTAATTAACTAGAGCTACCTCAATTCTAGCTCGGGACTCTTTTGGTGTTCTCACGAAGTATTTACGTGGAATGTGTTTCCAACAGTCTAAGTAGTTACTTCACAAGACTTACTGAGAGAATGCCAAGAGTGTGCAAAGCAGTTATCAATGTAAACGATGGTCACTCTGAAGAATCTTAAATAAAAGTAAGATAATTATAAGTGAGTTGTGTTTTGTAGCCAGGTTTACATCTCATTAGCGCTAACGCAACAAGTTTTAAGCTTCTCTTGTGAAAAGTATGTGCAGCACCAGTAACTTAGTCAGAGCGTAGTCGGCTTCATGATGAAGTGCAGATCCTTCTTACTTAAAGCTGATGAGAAAAGGTTTAATTGGTGTTTTATTAAACTGACCTCAAGAATGAATAAAGTAAATGAGAACAGCACAGCTTATAAATAGTTTCTCTTCAGGGCCAGCTGGAGAAACAGATGTGTGTGTGTGTGTGTGTGTGTGTGTGTGTGTGTGTGAGGGAGAGAGCAGACACATTTCCTTCGCTGCTCTCTGATCTCATATTAAAGATGGCATGAGACGAGCCACTATGAACTCGCTCGGTGTTTAGTGTGTAAAGGCAGCACGGTGGTGTGTTCAGTTTGACTGCGTGGCGCCGCAGCGTTCCTCACTCTCCATACTAATGTCATTAACACCAGGAGCTGGTCAGGCGAGGTGCAAGTGCTTCACGCAGTGTAGAGAGCAGCTTCATTGCAGAGGATGTAATTAAACTCTTACAGAGTCTCAGCCAGCACTTGAACTTGAGGAATCCTTCATAAACACAGGCATAGGAATGTTTACAGAGAGAGAGAGAGAGAGAGAGAGCTCCACATTAAATTAACACCTCATTATACAGTAGAGATCAGTTCTGATCTGCGATACACACCAGAGACCGGTTTAACAGCGTGGGTGTTAATTAAACATTGATGATTTTGCTGTGCATCTTTCCCTTAACCATAGTTTAAAAGTCCACCCCCAGCTCACTTATATACAAACACACACACACACACACACACACACACACACACACACACACACACAACCGTTCATTAATACGTTTAATAATTTTTCACATTCCTAAGCACAAAGCTTCACGTTTTCTATCAGCGTGCCTGGGTTAAGGTTGACCTTTCAGCAGCAGGGACGTACAGAAACACGGCTCGATCCCGATCTTCTCCTTTGAACGCTTACAGAAAATCAATTCAGCATCATCGCCATCTCTCGCTCTGTCAATGAACACAAGGTCTGAGATTTAAAGTGTGTGTTAGGGCGGGGGGGAAGAAAGATAGATATAGGTGTGATGAGTGAAGCAGCAGGCTTCTCCGTGATATTTAGAGCCAATACACTTCAGTCTCATCATTTAGGGCTCCTTCTGGGTGCTAGCACATTAAAACTATCAAAATCTGAGAAGTCACGTACGAAAAAAGATTAAAGCAAGGGTGTGGGCACACGGAAATACTAGGATAACTATATACGAGAATAAGCTTGAATATTAACCTATAAACGCAAGGGACATAGCATACCAAACCATTAAAACAAGACTACTAACGTATCAAAACCATAAAAACAAGACTACTAGTGTACCAAACCATTAAAACAAGACTACTAACGTATTAAAACCATTAAAACAAGACTACTGTACTTGCATACCAAACCCATTAAAGCAGTGCTTCTCAAATAGTAGGGCGCGCCCCCCAGGGGGGGCGTGAGGCTCCATCAAGGGGGGCGCGTTTGACCTCGGGGAACATGCTTTTTTTCTATTTTGATTTTTTTACTGTTCTAGAATAAAGTGC
>JAQMYG010000016.1:20466941-20488675 GCA_030014215.1 Clariallabes teugelsi
CCTGCCTCGTGCCCGAAGCTTCCTGGGATAGGCTCCAGGCCCCCCGCGACCCTGAATACAGGATAAAGCGGTATAGAGGATGAATGAATGAATGAATTACTGACTTACTGACGTCATGACTGCATTACTTTTAGCCTGACTGACTGACTGATTTGCTAAATGAATCACTGACTTATTCACTGAACGGCCGACTGAGTTCCATCAGCAGTCCTTACATGCGGTATATTTATACTTCATCGTCCGTAAAATTAGTGACTCTGAATTGAAATGAAGCCATAAACCTGCCTTAGCATTTCCCATTAAAGTTCTGTTTGGTTTATTATCGGTGTGATGCATCATATACTGTGATTCTGATGAGGTTTTTTTTTTGTGTGTGCGTGTGTGTCGTCTGCGAGTACTGGTTCCCCAGAACAGCGCTGTGAAGTCTGAGTCCAGCCTGGCTCCCTAAACTGCCCTGTCGCTGATTTTGGCCGGAGCTCTGAGCTGGATTAGCAGCTCGTCGCCTCTGGCACGGATTTCCCTGCCGTCCCCTGACTGCACCTCGCTCCCGCTGCCGAGTAAACGTGTGCTCCGAGCTCCATCTGTGCTCCGGCTCCGTCGGTCACTTCCCATCATAAATCAGCTCGGTGTGAGAGACGGACAGCTGCGTCGGCCAATCGGCAGCCCTGCCTTGGTTGGAATGAGAGGTTTTATTGGTCTGTTTGGCTCAAGGTGAACTTGAGAAGGGGAACCTGCTCTGACTGCCAGTGGCCCGGACAGGCCAGAGCAGGGGATGCTGGGTAATGAGGTGATGTGATTGATCAGGTGTCGGTCCAGATGACTGGAGCTGGACGCTGGCCAAACCGCTGCCACTCATCCCCCTGAGCGCTCTAATAGCCAAGTGGCACTGACGCGTGTGTGTGTGTGTGTGTGTGTGTGTGTGGTCATGACAGACCAGTTATTAACATCTTACACAATTCTCATCAGTGAACCAGTGTCAGAGATGTTTTTCTCTCTCTATCTTGTTGCTGTCATGCATTTGATATTTATATCCTGATCTTTATGTTCCCTCTCCATCTGAGTTCGCTGATGAGGTTCCGGGAATACATCCCTTTTTTTCTTTTTTTTTTACGTTTTCTCGGCGTGCTGAGCATACTCAAGGCATCTTTTCCCGGAGCTCGTATCCGGACTGTATTCTGAGGACATCACCCCAGGCGAATAAAGGTGACGGAGATTATGCGGCGCCGTTTCTGATTTCCGTTCAGCAGAAGCCAAGGATTGTGGGTAGCAAGTGTGTATGTGCGAGGAAAGAGAATGTACACTGGTGGCCAAAAGTACTGAAACGACACATGCCATGTATTATACAGTAGTTCTCATTTTGCACCGGAAGCCATCAGGCAGGCGTGGATCGAGCGAGTGACACCAGAGTACCGCGGACGTCTTTCTTTGAGCCGGATCCAGCAGGTTTTGAGGATTAAAGGACTTCATACTAAATATTGATTGTTCATTGCATAAAACAGCACATTATTTTTATTGTCATTATTTTTTACATTTCAGAACATAAAATTTTTAATTCCAGACCTGGAGTAGAAACGTACGAGAGACGTAATGTATTCCATTCTGTCTCGCTCCTTCTTTTTGTCTCTCTGTCTCTGTGCAGAGATAAGAGGATGTTTTTTTTCGGCGGGTTTTCCTGCTCCCGCGTTCCCATCGCCAAACCCATCAACAGGTCGCAAATTGGACCTATTCACGGCGACAACATGAACAGAGCTCCAGCTGTTCTGTAATCTCCAGCCCCATTGTTTTTCTCCTCTGCCTCCTCAATACCTCCACGGGCAGCTTTATTTCTCCTTTATGGAGGTTAATTGAGTCTTTCGACCCTGTACGTTTGCCTCGCCGCTTGCGCTTCGCCTCGTTTCCAAACACCGACACAACAGGAATCACCAGGATGAAATAGCTTATTAGCATTTACAACAGGCTCGGAATTTCTTATCCATCGTTTTAGATGAGGTTCAGTCTGTTTTTGATACCTAAAAAAATACCCGGAACTATTTCCTGTTGAAAGATTTCCGTCGAGGGGCTTCGGAGACACACAGCGCTTTCGCTACACCAACGAGGTTAGCTTTATTGTCCTGTGCAGTTGTCCGATACGATTAGAGAAATAACTTCTGTTAGACGGAGTCTTGTGATTAACCCAAAGCGGGACGGTTCTCACAGCGCGTCGGCGTTTCCTAATCAGTTTCGCTCGAGTGCATGGAAGTGCGTTCGCCCCGTTGACTCAAACTAGTTTAAGAAGTCATCGCTTCAGGAGGCTCCCCGAGAGCTTTCGCGACACCCACCGCCTCAACACCTGGGCTCGTAAGGGCTCGTCTGGGTTAATCTGGATCTAATTATGCAGCCGGGGACGTGTCGGACCTCAGGGGAGCGTGTGGGTGTTCTTTATTTTAGCGAACTCACACAGGGAACCACTGTGTGTATGAATGCGCAATTCTTTCAGGTCAAGGGAAAGAATTTAGCCACATATGCATGCAGAAAGGAGTGCGAAGGGCACAGATGTGTGAGTGTGCGTGGATAATTATGTGGTGTGTGTGTGGTGGATTTGCACCTGTGCTAGCGCCCTGGGCTTGTGAATATAGGTTAAGAGAAGTCTTATTTCTATGCGGTTGGCTTGTTGGGATTTGTTTATGTCAGAGGAATAAGTGTCGGGATGTGAGAGCGCTCAGGGTTCAGTTACACAGGTTTAGCGCGAGACTATAAAAGTCGCTTGTTGGAGTGTCCCAATGATTCGTTACACGAAATGGGGTTAATCAATAAGACAGGTGATATATGATACATGATACATCAGTAAATCCTTTTTTTTTTCAAAATCTCTAGCGTTGTGTATCATGACTGCATTCAGTCAGTGAACAATATTTTATGCGTTTTTTAAGTTTGTTCGGCAAGTCCCCTACATACGAACATTCGAGTTATGAACTTTTGAAGATACGAACATGCGTTTGCGCATGTTAAATCGCGTAAGTTAAATCACAAATCAAATGTAAAAGCAGCGGTGATGAAGCTGGTACTGCTAAGAAGCGCCGAGCAATAACGATGGAGACATAAGTGAAAATAATTGAGAATTGAGCAAGGTGAACAAATGGCAGATATTAACATGAATCAAGGATTGGAACGATTCTAAAGAACACTCTACTGTAATATACTGTGTATAGCCAATTGTGTTAGCATCCTAGTACTTAGATGTTTTGTTGGACTTATGAACAAATTGGACTTACGAACGAGCTCTCGGAACGGAACTTGCTCATATGTAGGGGACTGTACTGTGTAGAAACACATTATTTTGTCATATTTTAACATCCTAGCATTATTAATTTCCTAATTAAGTCTATTATTTTATCTTATTTATATATCAGTATATATATATATATATATACACCTCCAGGGTCTGGGTTCGATTCCCGGCCAGGCTCGATTCCCATCTCTGTGTGTAGGGTGTTAATGAGTGTGTGAGTGTGTGTATGTGCCCTGCGATGGATTGGTGTACCCCGCCTTGTGTCCTAAGCCTCATGGGATTGGCTCCAGGCCCCCGCGACCCGGAATACAGGATAAAGCGGTATAGACGATGAGTGAGTGAGAGTGATATATATATCTTATTTAGAATATTATTTATTTCAAGCTTTAAATAAGTCTGAAGTGTTTCCTATTAACTTTCCCATGCGTCCCCCTTTTTTTGTTTTGTTCCTGAGTTCTTCCACATTACTTATATGGCTATACGTTCTATGGTTCTTCACCTGAATTTCTCTTTAAACACATGAATGGCTTTAATATTCTAATATTGATGGACGTGACACGCGTACTCTTTGCATTCCCGCAGGAAATGGTTCAGTTACAAAACATTCTGACGCTCCATCATATGTGTGTTAAGCACGTAGAAGCACAGCGGACAGTTCTAGCGGATCGCTCATCAATTTTTAAACCTAACATTTCACTGGCGAGCTAGTTTGCTAGCCGTTAGCTAAGCAAGGAGGAAGCGCCGCGGTTTCCCAATACATATGCGTATTTACAAATCCTTAAAACATGTTTTAATGAAGTACAGATTTAAAAATCGCACGTTCTAACGGAGCTTCTTCTCCTGCTACGGAATGCTCCGTTCAGACGGGTTCGAACAGCACAAATGTCGTGTTTTACAGAAACACCAGCGTGTCGGATTAAACAGAGAACAGTAATGAATTCCCCGTGTGTGGTTCCTGTTTCATTTATTCAGGGAAGAAGCTGTTGTCTCTCGCTCCCTCGCACGCCCTCCCTCCCTCCCTCCCTGTCTGTCTCGGTGAAAGCCTTTCGCTGTTAGCCGAGTGGAGGCGGGAAAGCTAGCGGAGGTGAAATTGCTTTACTGAAGGTTAAAATCACACTCCGTGTTCTTGCAACAGCGTGCACGTTTCGGCATTATCTTCCCCGAGCGCCGCAGGGCTCCGAGGCACGAGGTGTTCGCCTGCGACTCGCTCTTTAAAAAAATAAGAGATCCAAAAACATTAATGAAGAAGGAAAAGGTATCAAGGATAGCATGGGGATTTAACACAGAGAGAGAGAGAGAGAGGGAGAGGGAGAGGGAGATGCTGCAGTGCGAATCAATGTTAAGACAAAACCCCAACTGACCAGCAATTTTTTTGAATTGATGAACGCATAAAAGCTCCAAATGTATGTTGAAACTTGTTTTCGGCTTGTTCTCAGATAAAGCGCAACCCCTAATCCCGCCAACTTTTCCTTTTAACTTTTAAATGAAAATATATTCATTTCTTTCACGTCGCCTTTTCATTCTGAAACCCGGATTGATCCGAAATAAAAGAAGAGCCGCACATGACCTGTTAAGTCGCGGTTCCTCAGCAGGTGTCACAGGCACTCATTCAGCCGTGAATCGATCTCCGGCTCCGAGGTTCCCCGCCTAAGATTTTACTCTTTCACTCGGCTACAATGGCAATCAATGACCTTCTGTAAGGAGTAATGATCTGCTAATCAAATCATTTCATATTTTTTCTCTCCCTCTGTTGAAACGTATAATAAAGCGCCGGGGTTTGCACGGCTCGCCTCGCAGGAAACGCGACCTGCTGCTTTCTGTGCACGGGGTTATTTTTGAGTTTTGCTCTTGTTCTCTGTCACCCTTATTGTGTTTCTCACACTGGTGTCACAACACCTTTTTTTTTTTGTCTCGAACAAGCACATTGTGTTCAAGTGAAGGTTGAATCATTCTCATTCTCAGCTTCGTCTTTTGTTTCTTTCTCCGCTTTTTTTAATCCTGCATTCAAGAAAATTTGCAGGTGTTGTCACGAGTTTGTTGTTTTTCTCTCCTGGGTGTTAAGCGACTGCGAATGTTGTTGCTTGTGGATTCTTTTCCTTTTTTTTTTGTTTAATGAAATGAACTATCCAATGATGAGCGTTGCTACTAACTAGCGATGAACAGGAACACAGAACACGTTACAGTATTTAATACTGAAATTAGCCTGTGATTTGAAGTGTCGCTTCACAAGAGCGAGATAGTTTTAGCTAATCTCCGCCAACGTTTAGCTTAGCTTCGTTCTTATCTCACGGCAGCTACTGTCGCATTCTGGCTAGTGGATATGAACTAGCTAGAACTGCTGCTCCTGAAGCTGGAGAAAATGCTAGCAGTTTGTAGCAGTGGTCCCCTACATACGGAAACTCGTATCATCGCTAAGGTTAAGATCAAACCTATGAGACAATTTAGTCCTTTTGTTTCTTTCATGAAAAAAAAAACTTTTATATGTGGAAAGGGAAAAATAAGGTCATGGAAAGCAAGTATGTTTTTATCACTGTCGCCTTGCACCTCCAGGGTCCGGGTTCGATTCCTGGCCAGACTCGATTCCTGTCTCTGCGTGTATGGAGTTTGCATGTTCTCCCCGTAACCAGGGATCGTGGAGACCAATGATGATCACCACTGTATTTATACCCATGGTATTCCATGGTATGACCTCCGGTCAACATTCACACACTACGGGCAGTTCGGGAAACGCCCATTAACCTGATGTGCATGACTTTGGACTGTGGGAGGAAACCGGAGTACCCGGAGGAAACCCACCGAGCAAACTCCATGCACACAGACCGCGAGGCGGGAATCAAACCCGGACCCAGGAGGTGCAAGTTGACAGCGCCAACCATTACACCATCATGCCACCAAACTCAACATTAAACACAACATGATAAAAATGAGAAATATAAGTGTAAATATTTAATGTACTTACAGCAGTTGTACAGAACGATGCGGCGATGTCACTGATGACATCACCCAGTTTCTCAAAGGGGCAGGAGAGATGGACAGGAGTTTCAGGGACATGTACAAAATGCTTATTATTATTATTATTATTATTATAAAACTCAACCATTTATAGTTATAACTCACTGAAATTAGCAGAGCAGCATATGTGACATGACAAAATCACAAAATTGGTAATAAAATAAGAGAAATATGTTTTACAAGACTTATAATTGTAGTTTATACTTTGATCATTTGTAAGAAAACCATAACATTCCATTATTTTGCAATGTGATACCTGTGTGTGATTTTGATGAGGACATCTTTACAGTGAGGTTAACCCTGCTAGGAATAAAACATCTTGGAATGCAGTGTTTATGTAAAAAATATAAAATAAAATCAGCCGCAGGGTGGGAACAATCCGTGTAGGGCTGCATCACAAAAACCTCGCTGTTGATTATTTTCCCATAACGGCATGCCCCGAAGTGTTTTACTTATAACCCATGTGTTTTTCTCATGAGGTTCTTGCCTGCAGCATTGTAGTGCAGTTCTGTCGAATCAGCTTTCACACTCTTCCAGTGCATGACGATGAATTTGTTATATTTGTGACGGGAAAAAAAAAAAGCTTAGCAAGCACGAGTGAGATACTGTAGCGAGAGCGTTTAGGGGATGATAGAGGCGCTGAAGCCAGACTGTCAGAAAACTTAGGATGTTCAAGACAAGAAAAAGGCACGCATCAGCAGCTGGACATCTGCCATGAAATTTCCCTTTTGTGTTTCAGCCCACCTGGGTTGAGTTCGACCCTCCTCCTGTCTCTCCATGACTCCACTGTCGAGCTCCCCACACGGCCCATGAAACATTTATCTCGCAGCTATGAGCTCTTGAAAACACAGCGAGTGGCTACCTGCGCATCAATCAGCGGTGTGGGAAAAGCTCGATGGAAGGGTGATGAAAGCGAGTGGAAAGAGCGCACCGGCTGGGCCGATTCGGCCGCGCATCGGGAAGCGTTCACGCAGAGAGGCCGGCGCAGCAGAGAGCGCATAAACACACACTGCAGCACCAGATGCATTGTGTTCCGCTCATTCTGTTTTCATCTCTCTGTCTCTCTTTCTTTCACACACACACACACACACACACTGTCTCTTCTCCTCTCTCACCCTCTCTCATATGCAGCGTCTCTGTATTAACTGGATTAGGACCAATCCTCAGGCACGGCTTCTCTAATTACTGTTTTGGATGCCCCACGAGATAAACACGCTCATCCCACCTCGTGTGATTATTATTTTTTTTCCTGAGCTGCCGTGATAGCCGGAGCCAGAGACAGAGCCTCAGTGCCGAGTGAATATTGTTTTGGCAAAGAAACGAGGAGTTGATTTAAGGGAACGGGAAATGTGACCATTCCTGAACATCATGATGATGATTTGCCCTGTTAGGACAGAGTTAGAGTAGAACTAGCTTATATACGTAATCCTTATGCGCACACTGGTACATCGGCATACGGACCCCCGGCCTTAAAAAGTTTTGCCTTAAGAAGTGAAATTTTGCAAGAAATTTGCCTTGGCTTACAAAGAATTTCCGGCATATGAGGATGAATGTCGCGCATTTTTGCAAGACCGGTAGCAAGAAGAAAAGGGAGCCGCTTTCAGGTTGGTTTTTAAAGCAGCCGGCGCCAAAAGGAATCATAGATTAAGGTTAAGTGAGGTTTAATGTCTATCTATTTCACATTTGACTTCATTTACAGTACACGGCTTTTCTAAGTGTTTTGATTTGAATAGTTTTTATATGCAAAAATATGACTATATTCTTGGAAATTGCTAATATTGATAATATTTTTGGGTGGCTGGAACGGATTATCTGCATTTACATTATTTCCTATGGGACGAAATACAAAATTTCACCTTATGATCTCACCTCACGTCACATTTTAAAGAAAAGTCCAACAAAACGTGTCCGCTAGAGCAGAGTTTCTCAAAATGGCGTCTGTAATCCTTTCATTTTGTTATAAATCCTAACCCGTATTACCAGTGTATTACAGATGTAGGACACACAATTATGGCTAGAAAGCTCTATAGTGTTAATAAAGAATAGAGTGGGATCCGTGGCATTTATTTTGCAGTTAAAGACACCTGCAAAATGTTTCATAAACCCTCATTGATGAATATTGATGAGCTGGCACGTCAACATTATCTGTAAATCTTCACCAGGAGGTAAAGAGCGTGCTGTTTCAGCTAGGAAAGTCAGATACTTTAAGAGTCATGCCAAGTAGTTTTCAAAAAAACGATTTCATAGAGACAGGCAGCAATCGTGCTGCTTAAAAGGTCGCGGCTTCAGCGCCCACTGCTGGTTGTCGTGGAAACAGAGCGAGGCGCGTGTCAGGGTCGCTCCGGGCCGACTCTACATCGCTTTGGGCTAAAAGCTTTACATTTTGTTCATCCAGTGCTCGCTAATCCTGCACATCTGTATAAGCTCCAGAGAGAAGCAGGTGTTTCACCGAGTCATCTAGTCGAAGTTCATTATTGAAGGGATCTCTTAAACACAAACACAGCGCTGTTGAATTCTCAATTCTGATTGGACAGGACGTGCTGATTGATTAAACAGGAGCTTTGAAATTAGTGTTGTTTGTTATCGTTTCTAAAGTAACGGCTCATTCACTCATTTTTGCGCAGGTAGAGTTTTATAAACTAAGTTTCTGGAAGGAGTCTCCAGTGTCAGTGATGTATAACAGGTTTAGAGTTCATGATGAAGGAATATAGACAGGAAAAAATCTGTTCTGTTGTGTATCGCTATTCTTTTTTGTAGTATCGCAACACTGAATCCTAAGTCGTTTATTCTTTTTTTTTAATTATTATTATTATTTTTACATTATAATAGAGATGCACCAGTTGATTGACCAGTGACCGGACTTGGCTGTTTTTTCAGCTTGATTGGACGTGACCGCCTGTTGCATTATCAAAAGTCACGCATGATGTCTCGAAACATTTACACCATTTGACAGGCACTCTCATCCAGGGCGACTTACATTTGTATCTTATTATACTGTACATTTGAGCAGTAGAGGGTTAAGGGCCTTGCTCAAGTGGCAACTTGGGGCCTAAGGGTGTCTGCTTCAAAAAATGTAATATGGAATCTTAATATTTATGAAATCTTTATACTTATAGAATCGCAATATAAACTGAATCAACACAGAGGAATCGTGATAATATCGTATCAAGTCGTCCCTTGTGATTCTCAGCCCTACAGTAGTTTATAGCGGCTATAAGATAAATGAGAACAGGAGCGAACTTGTCTTGCAGAGGCATAAACGTGTATAAATTGATAAAAAGTATGATGCGTTTTAAGGATCAGAGCAAATAAAAAACACTTCGAGATGTGCTTAGAAATAGATGAACTTACATTCAAAAAAGTTCCAAGCGATGCACTGGTACTGTATGTACTGTAGCACCCCATGCAGTGCTCGAAACATTCCGCTATTTCACTTTCTTAAACTCGAGGACACGCCCACAAGCGTCACCGACATGTCGTTTCAATCTGAACACACGGTGACGGTGTATAGACCAATCGACAGTCCTGCGGCTCCACGTGTCCGAGTTCGTTCCCAGCGCAGACGTTATTTTTCTGAGTCTGTCCAATCCTCGCACGTCACTACACACACTTACACGGCACAAATCAATAAAGGAAGCAGCATTTTTCCAAGAGTGCATTTCGTCCTGTGTTCTGCCAGGGGGACTCTAAAATATTAACGCCAGCTGCCAGATGCGATTAGTATTCAGAACAAGCACATCAGCAGCTGCTTTTTACATTGTGAGCATCGAGAATCTGAGATGATCAAATGTTCCAGATGCTCGGACAGATCAATGATTTTGACATCAGTCTTTAATAATAATAGATAACAAAGTGAAATATCAAATGTCAAATCACACTATTTTATAATAGTTTGATTTTTTGACAAATGTATTGTATAGTTTACTAATTTGTTTTTGTTTGTTTGTTTGTTTGTTTGTTTTTTTGCAAAAGCTTGCATTTGGAAAGAACATTTAAAGTTTTAAGAGTTAAATTATACTTTTTTTTTTTCATCCATCTACCACCACTACTACTACTAATAATAATAATAATAGGAAATAATATTTAAAAATGACATATTTTTACAGATTCAGTTAGAGCTGTGAATCATTTCTATTCGATTCAGTAACATTTTTTGCCGTTAAAATTTTCGATTCAGTTCACTCGCACCAATATTTATTGTCTGATTTGTTTATAGCAAAACTATCTGATAAACACTCCGATGGTGTAACTTTTGCTGATTGTTTAAATGTCATGTGTGGTACATAGACCTTATTAAAAGAACTGGACAAACCCCGCGTGACGTCATCGGTTTTCTGAAGAGTCGTTGAGAAGAGTGGGGTTCTGGTCATCACCATCTTAGCAGGAGCTGACTCCACCGAAACACCGGTTAATCCACTCACACACTCTCTCATTGCCTGTACCGCTTTATCCTGTATACTAGGTCGAGGGGACACACTAGGTGAGATACACCCTGGACAGGGTGCCAATACATCGCAGGGAACACCAATTAGTCTAATCTGCATGTCTTTGGATTGTGGGAGGAAACCCGCCAAGCACGAGGAGAAAATACAAACCCCATGCACACAGACCCCGAGGCGGGACTCGAACCACAGAGCCTGTTGCAAGGGTGTAAGGCGTCAATACTAATCACTGAGCCATCGTGCCGCTCAGGTTAAATGCCACGGTGGCTGTTTCTTTATATGCTAATGTCCTGTGTC
This sequence comes from Clariallabes teugelsi, assembly GCA_030014215.1. Classification (NCBI taxonomy): domain Eukaryota; kingdom Metazoa; phylum Chordata; class Actinopteri; order Siluriformes; family Clariidae; genus Clariallabes; species Clariallabes teugelsi. The sequence goes on from JAQMYG010000016.1 coordinate 20,477,961, forward strand.
ACCTCCTGTATTTCTTGTGATAAGTTAAACTATGCTTTGACCTAGCTGGTTGGCTAAAGTGATGCGGACTTGTCACTCAAATCAGCCACGCCCCAATTATGCATAATTTTATGGCTTGAATTATATAAAAATTCACCCCCTGTGCAGTTGTCATGAATAGGAAATCTAGCTATTGAGACCAATTCTGTTTTTTGGAACCAAACTGTAAACCTGTTTATTTCTATTGTAAAAGTTGGGCATTTTAAAATGGAGGTCTATGGAGATTGACTCACTTTTGGAGCAAACCCCCAGTGGACATTTGAAGAACTGCATGTTGTTCAGAAGTGGAGATTGCCCTAGTATTTTTATTTTTACCTGTCAGTCTTTTGCTCTATACTCCACTCCAGTTGTTGCACTAATACCCATAAATTAAAAAGGAGAAGAAGCCATACTTTTGCAAAATAGAGTATTTCACAAGTGCTGTTGGACAAAATAAAAGCAGTTTGTATTTTCATGCAAAAGCTGTGGTACATTTACTAGGAAATCATCAACTTTAGCCTTTCAAACATTTTTGAGGTTATCTAAATCATTTAAACATTGTGAATCGATTCTGAATCGAAAACTGACCCATCGATTTTGATGAATTGAAAACGAGGATTAAAATCACACTACGATATCTCCAAAAACATGCATTAAGAGACGCAGTCATTTCTCCTGATATCTGTATTATATGACCACACGGACGTCCCCGTCCGAAGGCCCACACTTTCTTGGTCCTTACTTTTTATTAGATACTTACTGCTTTGAAATCCTTGCAGCGAGGAGAATCTCAAATCCAATCAGATTTAACTTCACTTACAGTCTTTGTTGAGACAGGAACACTCGACGGGCGAAGGCAGGTGGTGTTCAGGTTCAGGGAAGCGAGAGAGCGGAAGAGCAAGGAGAAGAATGTGAATGAGCGAGACAGAAGAGAGGTGTCATTAGTTCTCGGCATTACAAGAGGACAACTCTCTCGTCTGCCGCTTTTCTGTCAGATATGGAGAGGTGCAGAGGAAGGGGATGTTGACGAAGAAGGAAGCGGGGTTGTTTTTCACGCCACATGCAGGTATTGGTTTCAGTGCTAATTAAGATGTGTTTGTAATAAACAAACAAAGGAAGGTTTTTACCTAAGATGGACCAGAGTTCGAGGCATCTCTGAGAATCAGCCACATTAAGGAAAGAGGGAAGTAAAGCTCCAGGCCCTCCTGTGCTGACCAGCTGGCCCTCATCTTCACACAGATCTTCAACAGATCACTGGAACTATGTGAAGTCCCTTCCTGATTCAAACGCTCCACAATCATCCCCATTCCAAAATAAATAAATAAATAAAATCAGAGGAGTTAATAATACACACCTGTTGCCTTAACATCTGTGGTCATGAAGTCGTTTGAAAGACTGGTGTTGGCTTATCTGAAGGGCATCAATGGACCTTTACTGGACCCCCAGCAATTTGCTTATAGAGCAAACGGGTCTGTGGATGATGCAGTCAACATGGGACGGCACTTCATTTTGCAATGTCTGGACTAATCAGGAATTTACGCGAGGGTCTTGTTTGTGGACTTCACTTCCGCTTTTAATATAATCATCCCAGCACAAAACCAACCCAGCTCTCTGTTCCTAGCTCTATTTGTCAGTGGATCACCAGCTTTCTGAAAGCCTGGCAACAGCTAGTGAGACTGGGGAAATTCATGTCCAACAGCCGCACCATCAACACTGGAATCCCCCAGGGGTGTGTTCTCTCCCCACTGCTGTTCTACCTCTACACCAACAACTGCACCTCTACAGACCCCTCTGTCAAGCTCCTGAAATTTGCGGACGATACTACAGTCATCGGCCTCATCCAGGATGGTGACGAGTCTGCATACAGTATAGATGTAAGGTTGAGCAGGTGGTTGTCAGTGGAGATGGTTGTCAACTTCAGTGGAAACCCTCCTGCACTTCCCACACTTACCATCATGAACAGCACGGTGACAGGAGTCATTCCGGTTCCTGGGCACGACCATCTCTCAGGACCTGACGTGGAACAATCACATTGACTCCACTGTTAAAAAGGCCCATCAGAGGTTGTATTTCCTTCGCCAGCTGAGGAAGCTGCCAAAGGAGCTGCTCACACAGTTCTACTTGGCCATTACTGAATCTGTCCTGTGCACTTCGATAACTGTCTGGTTTGGCTCAGCTACAAAATCAGACATCAGAAGACTACAAAAGGATTGTTCAGACTGCTGAAAGCATGATCGGTGCTCCCCTGCCCATCCTTCAAGAACTGTATTATATCCAGAGTGAAGTAAAGGGCTCGGAAAATCACTCTGGACCCCTCTCATCCAAGACACCATCTCTATGAACTTTTGCCTTATGGTCCGCACAACAGAGCCTCCGAACACCAGCACAGCCAGGCACAAGAACAAGTTTTTCCCCCCAGGCAACCTACCTCGCGAAGAGTTAAATGTTGTCCTCACTATGCAATAAAAACATGTGCATTATTAATATGTGCAATAGGTGCAATACTGTGCAATACCACTGATATTTATTTGATTTATTTGATAATCCTATTCCATCTCTTATTAATTGTGCTTTTTTTTACTGTCGTTGTTAATTGTATTTTCTTGTTAATTGTAATTTTTTTCATTTGTGTGTTGCTGTCGTCTCTGGAAACTTCTGTCACCAAAACAAGTTCGTTGTACAGTATGTTTTCTAATTCTGATTAACGGCTCGCGCTCACTAGTTCTCCTGCGTCACTTCACACACTTACACGGCAGAAATCGAAAAAGCGAGCTGGGTTTTTTGTTTTCAGAAAGTGCATTCCTCCCTCTGTTCTGCTAGGAGGACTCTAAAATATTAACACCAGCTGCCAGATGTGTTTAGTATTTAACCCCTGCACAAGCTAGGAGAAGCACACGTTTCTGAGCATTTTTTTGTGTGTGTACCTATTAAGTTCTCAACATCAGGTATTTAGTAGCTAAACTATAATTTTTTTATAGCGTTTAAAGATCGAGAGCATGGCAGCATGGTGGTGCTGCGGTTTAGCAGTGAAGGCACGCTTTATTACTGTTTATACAGTACTGATCCTGAGTATCAGATCAGTTCTATCTATACTGTACACCAGTCCTGAATTTAGTGTAATTCTGTGCTCGTGTTCTTCCTGTGTCTCTGTGGGTTTCCTCCTGGTTCTTGAAGTTTCCTCCTGTGCTCTAAAGGTGTACAGGTTACACGTCCTGATAAATAATGCTGAAAAAAGTAAAGGGAACACTATCATTTGTACAATCATGGTGTTCAAGTCAAACGGAGATTTGTGGTTTTCTTTTTTTTTTTCTTGAGCAGTACACACTATATTGCCGAAAGTATACACTATATTGCGCTCACCTGCCTTCACATGCCTATGAACTTGAGTAACATCAAATTCTTAATCCATAGGGTTTAATATGATGTTAGCCCCGCCCTCAGCAGCTCATCCATGTATTTATGGACCGTGCTTTGTGCACTGGTGCGCAGTCATGTTGGAGCTGGTGTGGGGTTGTTTTTCCAGTGAAAGGAACTCTTAATGCTTCAGCATAACAAGACATTTTGGACAATTTCATGCTCCCAACTTTGTGGGAACAGTTTGTGGACGGTCCCTTTCTGCTCTAACATGACTGAGTGAGTTGGGTATAGAAGAACTTGACCGGCCTGCACAGAGTCCTGACCTCAACCCAATAGAACACTTTTGGGACGAATTAGAGCGGAGGCCTTCTGGAAGAACGGTCAACAATTCCCATAAACACACTCCTAAACCTCATGGAAAGCCTTCCCAGAAGAGTTGAAGCTGTTATAGCTGCAAAGGGCCAACATCATATTAAACCCTTGGATGTTAGTCAAGTTCATACGCATGTGAAGTCAGGCGAGAGAATACCTTCGGTGTGTGGTGCCTTGTGATGTCTCAAGCGTCGTGAATTCCCCCACCTTGACGCCAGTATTCCTGGAATAGTCTTCGGATCCAGGATAAAGCGCATGCTGAAGATGGATGAAGGAATGATCTGCCTCATTTCCAATAAGCTAGTGAAGCCTGTAGGTTTGCCAGTTCTCATGTCCACATGTTACATTAAACAGCCTCCAGCGTTACAGTACATATCTAGATAGATCTGTAAGTGGTGTATGATTATAATTAGTTTTGTAAAGAGACAGAGGCATGGATTCTTGAGAAACAGAAACAGAGTGAGTATGAATAAAGGCAGAAATTTTATGTCAAAACAAACCCAAGTAAATTTTCTTCCCCATCGCCAAAAAGAAACCCTCCAAGTGTGTGTGTGTGTGTGTGTGCGTTTTCACAAACTCAGCAGCTCCTGAAGGTGAAAAGTTGGCGAGTCTCCCGCTTGCCCCGCAGCCACGGGCTGCCCCTCTCTTGACATTTATGAAAACGAAAACACACTGTTCTTCTAATTTCATCACATCTGCACGGGGCGAGCGCGCAGCCTGCGGTTACCGTCAAGGTGAGAGGCATACAGCGTGACCTTCGTTTCCTTCCATTCACACTCGCTCTCACTGCGAACGAGACGCAGGTCACAGGTTCACGGCTGTTTTTCTTTTTTTTTAAAGGGAAAAGCTGGGCCAGGGATTTCCATGGGTGTGAAATAAAACAGATTGGGAAAGAAGAAGCTAAAGCATGTGACAGTAGGTTCGATTTCAGCTGTAACCCTGAATAAACTGCCTGGATTGGTGGACTAGGTTGCGAGGGTTGTAAGTACCAGAAGCGATGCTTGAAATGTTCTGCATTTTCGGATTCTTGTTTTCAACAGGAAGCGATTCCCATAGTGGCTCTTTACTGAAGGAAATGCACAATAACCCAAAACAATCCAAAATATACACCAGTATTTAGATCACACTGCCTGTGGATTGGTTCTGACCTTAGTTCTAGCCTTGTCGGATTCTAGAGAGTTTATTCATAGAGACTGAGTAGAACCGTACACACGAAAGCTGCTGAGATGTTGTTGGTTTGCCATTATTTGGAATAATTTATTGTTAAATATGTCATATTTGCAGCACGGTGGCTTCCAAGGTCCAGGTTCAATTCCCACTTCGGGTCTGTGTGCATGAGTTTGCATGTTCTCCCAGTGCTTGGTGGGTTTCCTCCGGGTTCTCCGCTTTCCCTCCCATGGTCCAAAGACTAAGTGGCGTTCTCAAATTGCCTGTAGTGTGTGAATGTTGACAAAGAATGGGTTGTAAAAATGGGAATAAACCCAATGGTCACCATTGGCCTCCATGGTCCCAGATGTTTCTAGATGGATGCATGTATGTCATGTTTATTGTATTATTATTTTTATTGAAATCAGTATCAGCGCCACACCACACCCATTTAGTGTGCTCCTTATTACCACTCCACTCATAAAACAGGTGGTGCTGTGTATAAAACATGTGGCACACCCACACACACACCCCCACACACACATTCACATGCACACATCTGCTTGCTCTTCGTGTCCTTCTCGTGTCCTTCCTGAAAGCGAGGTCCCTCGCGCCGACATAATTGAAAATGAGAAATTTACCGTTACATAATTAAACACTAACCTTTGACCCTCGGGAAGCCCAGAGCCGAACGTTAAGGCGTGGGGTTTCGGAAACCCAAAACACACCAGGCGCGATCGACATCAGGACGTAACACCTAATTAGCATCCCGCCCCGGGCGGTTAAAAGATGCAGCCGGTTTCACAGCCGTGTTTTCCGCAGCGCATAAAGTCAAAGAAATATCTCATTTGTTTTTAATTAATTATCAGGCGAAGCTATTAAGAGACGTAGGACGAGACGGTGCGCTCAGGTTTAACGTTCGCTCCTGAACTCTGTGCTGCGTGTGGAAAATAATTATGTGGGTTATTACTGTGGGCTTAATGAGAAAGATGGAGAGAGAGAGATGGTGGCGTCCCATCTCATTTATTCTATTTACGTTCTCACAAACGTTTGACCTTATATCAGTGTACATAGCAGTACAGAGTCTCTTGATTGTCTGCCCATTTGTGTGTTGTGTGTGTATTAAGGATTTACACAACGTTTAGCTGTTGAACAAGTCAATGTACCCGGCACTCGGAGGCGAGTTCTTAAAGGCATTGCGAAGGTATTGCGAAACGCATTGTCCCATAGGAAATAATGTAAATGCAGATAATCCGTTCCAGCCACACAATAATATTATCAATATCACCAATTTCAAACACTATAATCATATTTTTTGTATATAAAACATTCTAAACATTTAGAAAAGACATATAAATAAAATAAATTATGAAATAAATAGACATTAAACCTCACTTAAACTTAATTTATGATTCCGGCTGATTTGAAAGTTAAACTGAAAGCGGCTCCGTTTTCTTCTTGCTAACATTCTTGTGACCCGTGGTGCTACGTCTTCTTGCACAAAATGCAAAAAAAAAAAAAGATGTAAACTCACTTCGCTTGACTTTCCACGGTCCTTAAGGCGAAAATCCGTGAGGCGGGGCACTTGTATGACCTTACGAGGTACCACTGTAACAATTATTAGTATGGTAAATATTCTTAACTGAATATACTGATTGATTATTGTAAGGTTTTTCATCATGTGGCATTGTCTGTGTATTGCCTTTTATTTTATTTATTTTATTGATTTATCTTTGCTACACTCATCCTGCACAGGGAAGCTCGGGTGACTCGGGGCACTAGGCGGGGGGACAGGGTGCATTCCATTACAGGGCACAAGCTTGCATGCATACACACTACAGGCAATTTGGGAACTCCAATTAGTTGTTCATGTCTTTGAACTGTGCAAACTTCACGCACACAGACCAGAGACGAGAATCAACCCTAACCCTAATCATGGAGGTACAAGGCGACAGTGATAAAAACTATGCCGTTCTCAAATCATAGGAGGCAATTCCAAAAACATACACTTTCACTTGGTGCCAGATTTATGGAGCTGAAGTGCAGGCAATGCGACAGATGTAATCCAGAATCAAAGCATCGCAGTGAGCACACAGCATCTTCTGTAGATGATGCCCTCAGGTCATCTGTAGAGTGTCGTCTTTTTACCAAATTACAGTAAGACACCACAAAAACGAGGGCGTAGAATAGTCTTCTATCGGTGTAGAAGACGTCCGAGTCCTCATTAAGTCTCTCATTAGGTATGGTCTTGAAGATAATGGTTGTAAAGCTTTAAAGAAACTAGGGTTGTCAATATTAACATGTTAATGCATGTGATTAATCTTGAAATTTTTAAAAACATTATTACTTGTTTTAATGCAAATAAATCATATGACCGAGTTTGACCCTAATGGCTTCCCATAATCACAGCGAGGTTACCCGGCTGTGTGCGATAATGGCACATTTAGCGCAGATAATAAGATGACTGAGGAAACATCACCAGATATTTGTTCTATCACTAGATGATGTAGACTGGATGATGTAGGAGTGCAGGCTAAGGCTTTATTTTGTTGATTTTTGGATCTGAGGATCCAGGTTCGAGCCCCGCGCTTGGTGGGTTTGCAGCATTGTAAATAAAAGAATCTCTCTCTATCCATCTAGGAACCGTGGAGGCCAATGGTGACAATTGTCTTTAGTCCTATTTTTACAACCTTGATAGGACCTCGAGTCAACATTCACACACACTACAGGCAATTTGGGAACGCCAGTTGGCCTAATCCGCATGTCTTTGGACTGTGGGAGGAAACCCACCAAGTACGGACAGAACATGTAAACTCCATGCACACGGGAATCAAACCCTGACCCTGGAGGTGCTAGTGGTGTATTTCACCCTGTTGTTCATGTTGGTTAAGGCTTTGCCGTGTGATTTCAATCTCTGCCATGGTTGGTGGTTGTGTCTTAGGTTTGAAAACTGTACCGATTTATATTCCAATGTGCCCCAAAGAAAAGTGGTTCCTTTCTGTCTGGGAGTCCCCTCGAGGTTTCTTCCTCATGTTGTCTCAGGGATTTTTTTTTTTTCTTCCCCTTACTCGATCTAAATCCACATGCCGGCTTCTGTAAAGCTGCTTTGTGACAGGAAATTGAACAGAACTGAAATCTGACATCAGGAGCCAGGGTGGATTTGGATTGAGATTGGATAAATCCTCATGATTGGCGGTGCGTTCTGTTCCCGCAGAGTGTCGGGTTCAGGGGTTCGAGAGGTCTCTGAGAGAGATGGAGGGGAGGGGAGCCTACTGTAACTCCGCCTATGTCCCTCAGCGCCGCAGCTCATTAGCCAGTAAATGTACAGTAACCGGTAGATAACGGATGTCCTCTGCGTCTCGGTCTCTGAGATGGACCACCGTTTATAAATATATACAGTATGAAGACTGAGTGAGTTTTTTGCCTGCTGTATAAATAACACATGACAACTTCACCAGCTCGAACCTGAGTTTTAACAGATCGATATTCGAGATTTGAGATGAATTATTACTTTAAAGTCTTCCAGTCCTGCGAGTGCTGTTGAATTCTGGATCCTGACTGGTCAGACGGGTGATGATGTTCTTCAGCATTGCTATAGGAACATCTCCTGCACAGAGAACACGCTACAGAATTCACTATGTAATAAGGCAGGCTGTTAGAGGAAAATCATCAACGTCGAGCTGGGAACAGTACTTTGCTGATGAATTGTACGGGAGAAATTTGTGACTGCTGAGATAAGATTAGTAAAGGGTTTTTATTGAGTTTGACATCAGTAGTCAATAGCGCGCTCGGCGTGTTTAATATGAAAGAAAGCCCCGGATGATTGCTCGATGCCCCGATCCAAAGGCAGCCTGTTTAATTAAAGTTTTTCCAATAGCCGCTAGGACACTCCGCATCCTCATTAGTGTCGCGTGTTCATCAATAACTTCCTGATTAAAACACACAGGCTGCACTTCTGTCCCCCCTCGAGTCACCGGCAGCCGAGCCGAGACGCTCGATGACAAGCCAGCAGGTGAACTAATATCGCCCTCTCGTGATTAATGCCGTCGCTCGGCGCTTAAATTAAACACAGGCCTGAATACAAAGAGCGCGCAACGTAACTTCGGATTCGAAGATCTACGATGCGTCTGATTCATCGAGAATTATGAAGCACAGCGGCCACGCCCGGGTTCGTCATAATCCGGAGAATTTGCCTGTGAGATGATGAATCGTAAGAGTATGTGTATTTAAAAAAAGTTGAAGTCTGTTTTTTTACCTTGTAGAACTTTAGTTTAACACTAGCCCTAGAGGAAAGCGCTATCCACCCTCTTCCGCATAAGTGAGCTTATAAACACCAATGATTGGTCAATGTTGCTATGATTGACAGGAGAAAGAGAAAGAATGCTCCTCACACTTGGACTCCCACTGAGTTGGTAAAATCAGATCAAATCGAAATATTAAAGGCATTGAAATTCACATTTTTTCTATCCATCTTCGACTCTCTATGTCTTTGAAGCCCAAGCTCCAACCTTTGAAAGCAGACTGAGAAGCATGATGTGCAGCTTTTCCCCCCCCGTTGCGCGCTCTGCGTGAGTGCGCACAAACACACGTGTGTTGATAATGGCTCGTGATGAAGGTGTGACGGCTTCCTCCCTGCACCAGCTTCCCACCGCGAGTCCGAGTGACAGAAGGATGGACTGATGAGGGGAGCGAAAGACGAATGCCTGATGAGATCCTGCGGCTTTGCGAGCGAAAGGACAGGAGGCTGATTAATTAAATTCCAGAAAGCCTCGACATTTGGGCGAGAAAACAAAAGCGCACGGTGCGTCTGTTTCTCCTGCAATAACCGGAGCGACAATAACAACAGGCTGAATCTGAGTGATAGCACGTCTCTTGTCTTCCCACTCCAGTCAAAGGCGTTTAAAAGACTTTTTTTTTTTTAACAGCGTGAGTCTTTGAGGCTTTCTTTCCCTCCTGCGTCGCCGTGCCACCCTGAACAAAGCGTACAGACGGACGGGTGAAATCCTTGACTTGATTGGCGTGAACTCGAACGGCTCAGGGGGCCATCTGTCCCGCGTGCGAGTGTTTTCCAGAGCGTCACGCAAAACCAGATTACGAGTCCATAACATCTGGCGGATCAGCGGCGTTATTATATTTCGCAGATAATTAATTTGTATAGGTGTCTTTGAATTGAGATGAGGGAAGGTTTAGCGTCCGGGTCGCGCGGTGATGAGATTAATCAAGCGTCAAAGGGAGGACGTTATAGGAAAATAATCAGCAGGTGGTTGTTTCCTACTTCAAAGTGATTCACCAAAAAACATCACAATTAAACCTGTTTATAGGAGACTCCTTAAATAAACTTCTCCTTACAGACTTTACAACATAAAAGTTAGCTTTGAGTAAGATTTTAAAAAACCTGCTCATACTGTTGTAAAGTCTAGAAGGAGAAGTTTATTTAAGGAATCTATTATATACAGTTTTAATGTATGTTTATGTACATATACTTGAATCTTTTTAATGTTCACGACAAGGGTGTACAAACTTTTGCATACTAGTGTTAACTGTCCCCTGTGCTAAACTATTTTGGAGTATTAACACATATTCAGTTTTTTTCTCTCAGTAGTGCTACATTATTAGTATAATTATTTATCCCCAATGTTAACGCACAAAAGTTTACGCGCCCTATTTCATTGCTGATTTATTAATTACGCTAAAGTGTCGTGTGTGTGTGTGTGTGTACGCTTTTGTATTTCCTGTTTCCTCTACAATAACATTCCTCTGGTGTTTTATAATAACGTTAGTCGTATCTATTCTGTCCCTCGTACCGGGGGGGGGGGGGGGGG
>JAQMYG010000016.1:20488680-20499285 GCA_030014215.1 Clariallabes teugelsi
GGGGGGATGGGACGCGGGCGTGTCTCCTAGAGCGGCTTTGCCTCCTAACGCTACTGAATTCTCCTAAATTAAAGGAACCATAAAAAAAAAAAATTTAATCTTCCCCAGGCTTAGTTACATACTGTAGGAACACAAACACATTCTCAGACAGACGTTTTTGTCTGAGAGAGAGAAAGCCGCACTGCAAAATGTAAATTATAACTCATAACCTCCAGCCGGATAAGGTACAGTAGGGAGATGTTTTAGAGGAACGAGAGTCGTTTATTTACAGAGCAAAATAAAAAAGTTTATTATTTTCTTAAAAGCAGGTTCTTCAGGCAGCTGAGAGAGCTCAGCTCTCCTGTGTTGGACTAAAGTTCTTCAATAAGCTGTACACTGGAGACTTCAAAATAAATGTCTCCTTAACCTGTCGATGTGGAGCGTCTCTCTAAATAAGGCGTTACTATGGAAACCGAGTGCATTAATAAACCGTAGTGGGAAAAGTCACTTTATTCAGCTCGAACTTGAAAGGTTAATCCGTAGACGTTTTCCGGACCGAGCAGCTTGTGTCCTCGTCTTTGCCGCCAAAAAAAAACAACACTCCCGTCTCAACGAGGCGTCCTGGCGGCTTCTGCGACAGGTCCGGGTTACCCAGCATGCCGTGCACTTGTTGCGCTGTCGCCGCCTTCGACCCCGAGTCGGTTTTTCATATCGTCCTTGGCAGGGTTAGACGCCTTGTCTCCGTGCTCGGATCTGTACCGCGTCGAGTTCGTCTGCGAACCCTGACCTCGAGTAATGAGGCCTCGTCCCTGAAACAATCCGGCTCGCTCCGACATGACAGGGTTCAGACGGGTCAGATCTCCGTCTCGACTAATGAGAGAGAGAGAGAGAGAGGACAGCAGGAGGGAACTGTCTCACAAACAGGTGAGTGAGTCAACAGAGAGAAACCAGAACTGATGAGAAGATGATGCAGTCCTCAGAGAGAGAGAGAGTGAGAGTGAGAGAGCTCACAAATGTTTCGTTGCTCATAAACGAACAGAGCACGAGTGCTAGCATAAAGGAGACGTGTTCTCATGTCCCCCTGCTTCCTGCATTTTAAACAGGGGAAGCTAACAGCACGCAGTTCAATAAGCTGCGCATGCGCGGTCTTCGAGTGCACGTTGAACTTTAATTCGGCCGCACCAGCGGAAGTGTTTATTAGTAACGTTGCTCTAATCGCTAATCACAGCTCCGCTCGCGATAAAGAGAAGAAACGGGTTTTTTTTTTTTAAGCCAATCATCTCCGCCGAGGCCCGCCTGAGTGAGGACAAGCACCCGGTCTTCATTAGCATGCCAGCAGAATCCGCGCACACTCTGATGTGTAGCCACGCGATTTCACGGTCCAGATCAAATTTCGAGGTACGCGCCTCCCAGACAGATTAGGGGTGTCAAGTTTGCATTTAATCTACTCTGAAGCAGCGCCGTTAAAACAGCGGAAAGAGAAGCGCCTCGGGTAGCGCAGCAAGGATCACTTATTTGTCAGGCTTGTCATTAGCTCTCTCTCTCTCTCTCTCATAGTTCAGTTACTTGGCACAGATAACAGTAAACACCACCTCATTTTCCAGCGGTTTAGGATGTGCGCATAATCCCCAGACCTGTACCGAAATCTTCCTCCAGGATGTCACATGGCGTAGGATGCGCCCGAGTCCATTATCCGGCTATCAGGCAGTATTTATGAGCAGACTGCAGTGCTGAACAACAGGACACGGCTAATTAACATGTGACCGACGTCTTTCCGAGCCAGTCGCGCGTGTCCCATAGCCCCGCGTCACCAGCTTTACTGATGTAACACCGCAGTGTAACGGAAGAATAAGATTCCACTTCAATGTTTCCAAAACGTCATTCATACCTGTGCAAAGGTTTTGCGATTCAATGCATTTAAATGCTTCCTGCAGTGCTGTATATGCCCCGCCCCTCCCGGAGGCGGGGCTTGGTCTACAGTTTTTAATTACTTTATAGACAACGTGTGTGTGTGTGTGCGTGTGTGAGAGAGAGAGAGAGAGAGAATGTGGTGGCACTTAGCCAATTTATACACCTTTAATTTAAAAAAACAAAAAAAAATCATTAAATTAGACGACTTCATATACGGTTTAGTAGATTTTTCGTTTCCAGCAGCTGATTTGTCAAATTAACCTCAGTGTCACAGCAGATAAATCACACTTTAGTTCGCCGTGCTTACGCAGCTCTGTTTTTATTAAATCTGTCCCACATCTCAGTCCTCTCTCTCTCTCTCTCTCTCTCTCTCTCTTTCTGCGTGCCTTTTTTTTTATATTTTCTTTTATTTACTCCTGTCTTTTTTTTGTCTTTTCTTTTTTTTGGGGTCGTTTGTTATGGCTATTATTTTCTCAAAGGAGGATGGGGTGCTGAGGAAATCATTTCAGAGCTCACTGACACAGAATAGATTGCCATTGACCGTTCTCGACTGTGTCCCCCTGTTGATAATTTATTGTTTTTATTTTTTACTTTTAATGTTTGTTTTTTCACCGTAAGCTTTTCTGTTAGAATGGAATCTGTTTAACGTTCGTCTAGCCATTCTAAAAAAAATGCAAGGCTGTGCATTTCACTGCAACACACACACACACACACACACACACATTGTACCTTTGTACCTGGTCTTTGGCAGACTACTGTATACTTATTACTTGCGTGTTTGTGTGTGTGTGTGTGTGTATACTTACTTCAAGCACAGTACAGGGATGAAACATTTTAACACACTTTTTCAGTGGAAATGTTTGGGCCATTGAAGGAGTTCCTGGGAGGCCAGCGTTTCTGTACAATCAAAAGTCCCACTTTGACTTGAACGCACACTATATACAGTATACTGTATATATATATAAAAACAGACTGGACTTGTTAACACGTTGTCATTCCGTCTCCTCTTAGTCCATTCGTGGCTCAGACAGATAAAAATAACACCTTCTTTTCACCCGCCGCTTTTCTTTTCTCCAGTCTGTATCAGAAAAACACGCTGCTGGCTTTGAGTCGTCCTGATTCACCGCTGCTGTGTGGGAGAGAAGAGCAATAACTTTTCACACGCCGCAGTTAAATGTCAAGGCTCCGGATTCTTCATCGCTCTCCCAGCTCTCCCCTGTCACTCGCCGTCTCGTCTGCATTCACGTCTATTCAAGTCTGAACGACTCGGAGCGTGCTGTGGGATAAAAGTGTGATCAAAGTGTTTTTGTCCATTTTCATAGAAAATTGTGTCATTATTCGAGTTTGCTTGCAACACAGTAACACTTTTTAAAACTCTCTCTATTTAAGGGTTGTTTTTAGTTGATTAAAGAGTTGATTGCTTGAAATTAGTTCAATTCAGTTTTATTTGTACAGCACTTCTACTAATGAACTTTGTCACAAAACAGCTTTACAGATTGTTCAGGCTTTTTCTGATTACTCTGTATGTTGGTTGGATAATTAATTGTTTGGTTTATTGTTTGTTTGTTGATTTGCTTGACAAATTAAATTGATTGCTTTGTTTTTATAGATATGTTTGTGTTTGTTTGTTTGTGGGTTGGTTGGTTGATTAGTTAGCGAGTTAATTGATGGATTGAATCATTAGGAATGGAAACAGTCTGATTAAGGAAGCACCATATCTGAGCAATACACTTCACCTACAGTAGGTCTTGTCTCATACACTGTCCAGCCAAAAAAAAAAAAGAAATAAAAATTACACACTGTGTCGTTCGCCTTTTGCTTTGATTGCGGAATGCATTTGGTGTGGAATCGTTTCGATAAGCTTGTGTAATATTCCTGGCCAGGCTCGATTCTCGTCTCTGTGTGTATGGAGTTTGCATGTTCTCCCCGTGCTTGGTGGGTTTCCTCCAGGTATTCCGGTTTCCTCCCACAGTCCAAAGACATGCAGGTTAGGCTGGTTGGTGTTCCCAAATTGCCCATAGTGTGTGAATGAGTGTGTGTCCAGGGTGTACCCCGCCTCGTGCCCTAAGCCGCCTGGGATAGGCTCCAGGTCCCTGCGACCCTTAATTAATACAGGATAAAGCGGTATAGAAGATGAGTGAGTGAGAGTGAGTATTTCAGTCCAGGGTGGCATTAATTTCTCTCTTGTACAGATCTTGTACTGATGATGAGAGAGTCGGACCACTGCGTAAAACCTTTTCTCAATGGGGTTAAGGTCTGGACTCTGTCGTGGCCAAACCACGTGTGAAAATGACGTCTTATGCTCCCTGAAGCTCCCTTTCATAATTTGAGCCCAATGAATCTTGGCGTTGCAATGTTGGAATATTCCCGCGCCATCAGGGAAGAAAAAAGCCATTGATGGAAAAAACCTGGTCATTCTAAATATATTTGGGCTTTAACAGACCTCATTTTATTGCTACATAATGTTGCTGAGCCCAAACCTGACCAACAGTTGCAACCCCAGATCATAACACTGCCTCAACAGGTTTGTACAGTGGACATTATGCATAACGGGTGCATCACTTCATCCGCCTCTCTTCTTACCCTGATGCCCCCATTACTCTGTAACAGGGTTAATCTGGACTCATCAGACCACATGACCTTTTTCCATTGTTCCACAGTCCATTCTTTATACTTCCTAGCAAACTGAAGCCTCTTGTCCCTTGTTTATCCTCACTGATAAGAGGCTATACAGCTGTTTCGTCCCAATTTAGTCCAATTAGTCCCAAAGTCACCAAACATTTCCCATCACAATCAATTCACACAACCACATTTCTTCACTTCCTCAAGGATGATGGGTCAGCACGATCATTCCAGGTTTTATTACTAATGCGTTTTCAGTTCTTAACCCAATTTTTAGTACCTTCATCAGTCTCCTTAGTTGTTGTGTTTGCTTGACGCAGGTCAATAATGTGACCCTGAATGTGACCCTTCATGGCCACAGGATCCAGGATGTGTCTTCTGACGTGGTTGTTTAAGAAACGAGAAGCTCCTTAATGCATCAGTTAGTGTTAAATAACTTGTTGCAGCTGAAACACATCAATCACTGCAGTAATTATCCGGTGGAAGCCTCTTAACTATTTGCTTAGTTAAATCCAGACTGGGACGTGTACAGTATTATCATTTCTTGTTTAGTCAGATGGATGTTTGTCTGTCAGAAACTAATTATCTTTAAAGACGCTGTTTAGAACCCAGAAGTATACAAAGAGCTGTTAGAAATGTAAAGAGATTTAATTAATGTAGGATAATAAACAAGTAAATAGTGTTTATATAATGGTAAATTATATTATATTTAAAATGTGTCTCGTATAATGCGTCAGTATAAATGTAAGATAAGGTTCAAAGTTTGAATTAAAAGTTTAATTGCATTAATACTTAATAGAAACAATTAACATTCATCTTTGCAAGACTTCTATGACTAGAGTTATACATCTCTTCCAAACTCTTTGCTTCAATTTATTTAGAATATTTTCTCGTTTTTATTAATGCTATTAACGAAAATAGATATTTATATCAATCCTTAGCAACTTTGTTTTAAATAATCGGAGATGCAGGAACACATCGCAGACTTCCTGTCGCACGAAGCAAGTGAATTTGTCTGAGTTTGGAGATAACCAGAAGAGTTCTACGCGGATAACCTCGCACGCTTCACACGTCTCATCGTGCGACTCCATCGGTGTGAAATCTAATCTGCTTTTTTTTTGTGCCACAAATGGAGAATTTCTCTTTATTGAGCTAAAACTCAGTGGCACAAAGCAGCGTAATGGAATCAGAGCGGATCTCCGGGAGCAGATCATCCGCTCTGAGCGCTCATCACTCCACCTGAGCCGGAGCTTCTCCGAGCGCTGGCCTTGCCTCCAATCAGATTGTTTTCTTATTTATGATCATCACAGGAAGTTTGTGTTTGTGTGTGTGAGAGTGAACACGGGCCAGCATGGCGCAGCACACACACACACATCCATGCCACTAAGCAGAATGGAAACTGTAATTACCCGACGCGATAAACGGGCGCTATCAAGCTCTTAATGAGCGGGACGAGGGAACAGTGGGCTGCTCTCTTACTGAGCCCTGATTACCAGACACTGTATCCATAACATGAATAGCATGAAATTAGCTCGCGCCGCTGGGAGTGGATCACCAGGGTTTATTATTAAGGAAGCAGAGAGAGAGAGAGAGAGAGAGATCAGAAGCATACGGTGCTGTATAGAAATATATCCTGATGCTTATAAAGGTCCTAAAAGATAATAATTATGTAAGAAAGTCAGACTTTCAGAAACCTTTCCAAACTTCCTTTTCTAGCAGGTGTTCTATTCCTCTGATACCACATCAACTACACTTCTTCATTCAAAAACAATGTCATACTTATGGATATCCTTTTTTAATTAACATTTAATGTTGGTAAAAATCTTTGTGACTGTAACCAAGTGCTAAATAAACATTCTCAAAGCAATCAGTCTTACAATCACTATTATATTACTAACAGTAAATATAATATTTTATATATAATCGAGTGGACTGTTTTTTTTTAGCTGTGATCATAAAAGCCATTCCTTTTCTCATACACACCCGGTACAATACATTAAGGGTGTGCAAACTTTTGCACTCAATTCATGAATAATCTGGGTGATTCCCCATGGGAATACTGTACACTATCATGCAAAATCCTATGCAATGTTTTCCTTCCTTTTGTGACCTCATATTAGAATAGCCCCTCCCCCTGGATCTCTGGAGGAGGGGCGTGGCTTAGCATCAGCTCGTTTACATAGACACCGAAACAGTGTGTTCGAAGGAGTAGTGAAGTAAAGGGAGTTCAAGGTATAAAAAAACAAGCAAATGTTAAAAATGTAAAAACTATTAATAGTCAGTTAGTCAGTAAGAGCAATGGAGTATTAAGACTTAATCAAAATTAAAGTGCTGGGACTGGAGACTCCTTCTCTAAATGTGAAATAAACATGTTTACTGCAGAAGGCTTTCCCGTATAATGATTACACACTCGCCTTTTGATCAATTTTATTCGTTAATGATGGTCCTACAGTATGTTATGCGCCGCGTCCATCATGCATGAGCCGTTGCTATGGAAACAAAAACGTATCTAAGCATTAAAATAAACCTGCGATTTGCAGCTGCATTAATGTTAGAGCTTCTGACATTAAAGAGAATTCATCAACCAATCAGATTTGCGATTTCCACAGAAACATATCTGTCTGCTTTTTAGTGTCCGATACAAATTAACAAAAGAAAAATATTAGAATAAAATGTAGTCCACAGTCTGAGTATCTTCTCCACCAAGAGGTGATGCTACCTGCAACCTGACGAGAATCCACGAAACTCCTACGGGCGCGTTAGGTTTCTGAGTTGTGAGAAAGGAACGTGAGGTGTGTGTGAGTGTGAGTGTGAGTGTGTGAGTGCATGTTGTGCACTTTTTGCTTGCCTGCAGGTCATGTTGGTTATCAGTGTGGAGGTCATGCACTTGATTCCACTGAGACAAAAGCCTCGGTCTCTCTCTTTCACTGACTCACACACACACACACACACACACACACACACACACACAGTAATCACTATTCAGTTACAATAAGTCAAAAAATGAAGAGATATATGGATTTATCCATAATTAAATAATTCAAATATTACTTAGATATTAAATAGAAAGTTAAAATTCAGAGCTTCTTAAACTAGGAGTCGTGATTTTTAGGATTAAATCTTTTTGTTTGTTTTCTGCCTAAAACAATTGTACTGTTATTATTGTTGCTTTAGAAGGAATAAAGAACATCCCGATCCGCCTTGGCAGGTGCCACTGTAAGGAGAGTTCACCTCCGGAAGTTACTTCTCCTCTACTCGGTGGTTTTAATCTTATGGCTGATCGGTGTGTATGTGTGTGTGTGTGTGTGTGTGTGTGTGTGTGTGTGTGTGTATCAGACTTTAGTTTTCCTCGAGTCCTCAGATCCCCTCAGTCTCCAGTCGCTCCTCATATCAACAAATCCTTCTCGCGTGGGCGGTAAAGAAGCCGTACCTACGATCCGCTCCACAATGGTGTGAAATATATTTAGCATGAGCTGACACTTCTCCTCACCCACTTATCCGAGTCGGGCTTTTGTTATTCTGCCTTCCAGTGGCAGCGAGCTCGCTGCGTCACCGAGCTCCTGGCGCTGTGTCACACAGCCTGCTGAGATGTGAGATGTGTGTGTGTGTGTGTGTGTGTGTGGTGGAGAGGAGGGT
The DNA here is from genome assembly GCA_030014215.1 of Clariallabes teugelsi. Taxonomy (NCBI): domain Eukaryota; kingdom Metazoa; phylum Chordata; class Actinopteri; order Siluriformes; family Clariidae; genus Clariallabes; species Clariallabes teugelsi. The sequence goes on from JAQMYG010000016.1 coordinate 20,496,829, forward strand.
GTTTGCCCTTCTGATGCAGGTCAGTTCTGGGCTTTAAGGTCTGAGCCATGGGAGAAGCTCAGTGTAAATACAGCACAGGTTGCTTACTGTAGCATGTGATCTGATCACAGCAGAACATCATGTGGGTGGAGCAACACCGGGATTTGATCTGGTCTTTAATCGAATAAAGTGGTTTACAGGTCTCATGTTTGAATATTTCAGAAACAAGTTAATCCAAAGTGTGTGTGTGTGTGTGTGTGTGTTAATGCTCCAGCTGAAATACTCTTCAAATAATGCATTGTTTCACACCTTAAACTCACTCCTCTTTCAAATGCACCATTTCAGTGTCTATGCAAATGAGCCAATGAGCCGGGGGAGGGGCTGCTCTTGTATGAGGTCACATTAGGAGGACATTTTTAAAACAGGAAGTGGGTTTAGTTTTTGTTTGTTTGTTTGTTTGTTTTTTGTTTTTTTTATTACCCACGGTTTCAATTTATATTTATTAGGGATGTGAATTACAATCCCAATATGATATTATCGCGATAACTTTGTGCTGATTCGATATCGGGATTCTGTAGGTATCACAGTTTTATATGTAGTTTTAGAGATTTTGTTACAATTCTAAATAAAAATCTAAATAATTAGTTCCTTTTTTTTTTAATTAGAAAGTTTTAAGAATGACACAAATAGTAATTTTCACAAAGTCTTCTGCTTCAGTATTTTTAGATCTTTTTGTCAAATGTTACTCTGGTATACTGGAGTATAATTACAGGTATTTTATAAGTGTTAAAGATTCTAATTGACAATTACATTAATTTTATGCAAAGAGTCAGTATTTGCAGTGTTGACCCTAATTTTTCTAGACCTCTGCATTTCACCCTCGCATGCTGTCAATCAGCTTCTGTTCCACTGATGGCGCAGCCCATTCTTGCATAATCAAAGCTTGGAGTTGGTCAGAATTTGTGGGGTTTTGTTTGTCTTCCCGGCTCTTGAGGCTTGACCACAAGTTCTCAATGGGATTACGGTCTGGAGAGTTTACTGGCCATGGACCCAAAATTTCCATGTTTTTTTTTTTCCCGAGCCACTTATGTAGGAGCGAGAACCTCCATCATGCTGGAAAAGGCATTGTTCATCACCAAACTCTTCTTGGACGGCTGGGAGAAGTCAGTCATCTGACAACAAAAGAGCTAAAAACACTGAAGCAGCAGACTTTGTGAAAATTAATATATGTATCATTCTGAAAAAACCTTTGGCCACGGCTTTGCACATGATGTTGTGCTGTGTGAATAGTTTAGAGTGCACCACCTGCAGGATTCTAGAGGAATGGCAACGTTTTACCGGCTCAAATGCAAACATAAAAAATTTACATTTATTTATAAAAAATTGATTTTGGAGTCAGTCTGGCAATACAGTCTGCCCCCCCCTCCTCCACCCATGTCTAATAATTACCCCGTAGACTGTGTTAGCTCATACACACTGCAGTGCCTACAAACACAGCACACACGCACACCTGAACCAAACAAACACGAGGTATGACGAAATCACACCCTGACTTTATTATGCGGCGAGCTGTACGTGAGCCCGATACATGATGTCCTGTTTCTAAACCCGCGCACGCATGGATAGACCTCAGGTTTAAAATGCAGGGCCTGTAAAATATTCCAGTATATTCCACGAGCACGCTAACCTTAAACCCAGTGCGGCTTCATTATTATGAGGCATAAATTCAGCTCAGCACATGCGCTAACCTCTTAAACCCAGACGAACTAGTGTGCAGGTCATTTTTATACACTTTTTTTTTTTCCCCCAGGAAACATTTAGCACCCTAATCTGAATTCATGTTAGAATGAAAATATATTTCTCTGCAGTTAACAGCTGTCAGTATGTCCTTGTCCTTGGAGTCAGTGTATTTGTGCACTACATAGGGTCACTCCTGCAGCATTATGGAAAATGTACACGGATTTGACCGAGTAAAATTGATGGGTTTTGTTTCCCCATCTAACCGAAACGCTAACCCTAAACTTTGGAGGGAGGCATTTCAGGAAGTCCGATCATGGCTCCGGCGTACTGGGAAAACTACCTACCTTGATGGTGTCCAAGCGCTAGTGAAACCCTGGGGTAGGTGCATTAGTGCATCAGGGGATAACATAAAGAAATAAAGGGAGTTTTTAACTCTCATAACTGTGTTCTGTCAATAATTCTGCACAATCAAAAGTCCTGGTTTGACTTGAACGGCCCTCGTATTAGCCTTAATCCTACAGCATGCATTTACATCACATAATCCACTACACCGGTTAAAATTATTTTTTTTTTAAATTATTATATTATTTAAACTATTAAAATGATACTAAAATTCATTCATTCATTTTCTATACCGCTTTATCCTTGTATTCAGGGTCGCGGGGCCTATCCCAGGAGGCTTAGGGCACGAGGCAGGGTACACCCTGGACAGGGTGCCAATCCATCGCAGGGCACACA
>JAQMYG010000016.1:20522946-20534140 GCA_030014215.1 Clariallabes teugelsi
GCAGCACATCGAGCCTCAAGTATCACCTCAATGCTAAACATATAGCAGCTAGCGTGGACGTTAGTATCAATATCTCTTCCTCTGTAAATATTATTACAAATATTTATATGCCATTAAAATGCGATTAATTTTGATTAATTAATTACAAAGCCTCTAATTAATTAGATAATTTTTTAAATATATATATATATATATAAATTAATTAAAGGCAGGACACACGTACAGTAAGCTGTGCATAGACTAATGGCTGTTACAAAGACAGGCAGGATTTATTTCTCAAAATACATATATTTCATGAAAACTAAGTCCACGCATGTGCATAGTGTTCATAAGTTGCTTTTAGATGGTATGTATGTATGTATATACACCCGCATCCAAAAACACGCCAAGGGTCGATTTATTGACCTGGAAATTGGGACTGTAATAGGGTTAAGAGCTGTCCAAGACATTATTAGAACCTGAAAGGATAAATGCTGAAATGTCAAGTTCACATGGTCAGAAAAAAAATCATGAATGATGGTGATCAGAGATGACTTAAACGCTTGGTGAAGTCGCATCATAAAAAGTCATCACAGCTACAGTATGTTTAATAGTGAAACCTCCAAGTAAGAGAATTTCTGTTCCATAAGAAAACCACTTCTTTGTGAGACCAATAAAAAGGTGATGATGAGTCCAGATTGAGCCTATTCCAGAGTGATGGGCGTGTCAGGGTAAGAAGGGAAGCGCATGAAGCGATCATGCACAGTGTCCACTGTACAAGCCTCTGGAGACAGTGTTATTATCTGGGTTGCTTCAGTTGCTCAGGTTTAGACTCAGCAACGTTATGTGGCAATAAAATGAAGTCAGCTGACGACCTGAATGTACTAGTGATGGGACGTTTGGATCATTTTAGTGACTCGGTTCTTTGAGTCTTTTTTATTAAGTCATTTAGTTCATTTCGTTCTTTTGATCAGAAATAAAATTAGATGTTACATTTTCAATAAACAGACCCCCAACACATCTACATACACAAATCTTGGCTATAGTTCCAGTAATGAAAATATTACAATGCAGCTAAGTTTTAATTATGATAAACAGAATAAGTAGCTCGCCATCATATCTTCTGGTCCGAATCATTCGAAATTGTTCTTTGGTCATGTGACTCTCATAGACGCTATGCAGTGCATTATACAGGAAACAGAATTCAGCGTTTTTCTCATCAGTCTTCTGGCCCGAGTTTTTCGTTCTTTTGAATCTATTGCACTGCATATTGTCTATGGGAGTCAAGTGACAAAAGAATGAACGACTCGGACGAGAAGACTCATGAGAAGAACCGCTCAATTCTGTTTCCTGTGTACTGCACTGCATAGCGTCTATAAGAGTCACGTGACAAAAGAACAAACGATTCGGACCAGAAGATGCAAGAGGTAACTACGCATTTCTGTTTTTCGGAGGTTTTTCGATGCTTTGCGAATACGCGCCCAGTAGAAAATGAATGAATCACTCTCTGAGACTACTTGTTCTTCTGAGTCGCGTTAAAACACTCATTCAAAAAGAACGAATTGTTCATGAACGACCCATCACTAGCATGTACTGAATGACCAGGTCATCACGTTTATGAAGCTTTTCTTCCCTGATGGCATACGCCATATGCCGGTATTCCAAGAGTGAATCAGCCAGCACAAGATGGTTAATAAAATATTAGAGCTCCAGGCAGTGTATATACAAAAAAAAAAAGCCTAAATTGCACTTTGTGACGGCTTTTCCCAGGCAGCCACATGTTTTTATCATTATGTTGTGAGTGCGGATGTAAAGCTGTGTGACGTTCCTCCGTCTGACTCTCGACTTACCTTGTAAAAGCTGAGGGCAGAGATCAGAGGAGGAGCGTGAAGGAAGCCGACTCGCTCTAGACATTTAACCTTCAAACCCGAGTCACGCTCTCTCGGAATCGCAATGTGCTCGTCTGGGTTTCGTCTCTGAAGCTGGAAAGAGGAGTGCTTGTGTAAAAGCGAGGTGGGAGGAAACGGAATCAAAGTGCAGGTATTTATTTAAGCGTTCAGCTTCTGTTGTGAAGTGCCTCACTGTAGCATTAGTTGTAAAGGAGCCTGGCGTGCTTAAACGATGTGTGTGTGTGCGTGTGTGTGTGTTCACAAGTTTATTCATTTTTAACAGACAGAATAAAAAAACACTATCAGGCTTTCTGAAGCTTGCATTATCAGTGCTTTACACTCTCAACAGCGTAATAAAGCAATTACTGTTGGTTTTGAGTTTTAAGTTTGTCTTTGTGCCTCTACACAGACGCACGGCAGTGATTAGAGCCGTTACAACAGGATACAACAACAGAGAACTAACACTTAGATGATTTTTTCACTTTGAAATATTAAAAAATTTACTTAATGTAAAAAAAAGCCACTTAACGTAAGTCTCTAAAGTCTTATTTCTTAAAATAACTTTGAGTTCATGTATCAGAAGTTCATATATCACCATCTGCTGTATATATTTTTTCTGAAATTCTAAATAAACCGTAGTTTGTTTTGTGGAAGAAAAAAAAAAAGTCATACATTTTTACATCAAAGAAATAAGAATAAAACCCTCAACGTAACTATAAAAATATAAGAAAATGTCCTTTTGGGCGGAGTCACTGAACAACCATGTGTGTGTGTGTCTAAATACTTTATCTGGATTTGTGGAAAACTATTGTTTTGATTTAATTTTTTAAAAATTATTTTATAGTTTCAATTAAGTTAGAATTTGATCAGATCAACTGCTTTCAGATCGTTTGTAGTAATTTCGATTATTTTACCATGTAAAAGTTCACATGATATCTACGATCGCTTACTGTACAAAAGCATTTTGTGAAAATTTAATATGTTCAAATGTAAACAGTTCAATTCGATTCAATTTTATTTGTATAGCGCTTTTAACAATTGAATTTATCGCAAAGCAGCTTTACACAATCAAAAGAATTATGGAACTTAACAGTTGATTCCACTCGAGCGATCTGATTGGATGAGAGGCGTTATTAATAGACGGTAACAGCACTGTGACGTGTAACTATATGTATCACTCGATGTCCCAGGTGTTGTCCAGTGGTTAATTACACTAACTGTGGGTGAGAGTGGGTCTGTCTGGTCCGTAGTACTGAGGAGAGACCAGCTGCCTGACAAAACCCACATTCACAACCAGTCACAGAAAGACTTTCAGCTGATAACACGCCGTCTCACTAGTTATTGCTTCAAAGTTGTTCCGAATCGTCTTTTGTAGTTCATGGCTGGTATGAACTACAAAGCTAATTCGCTTCTAACACAAGGCTGAATCCCAAATCCTTCTCTAACCCCTGATCAAGTGCACTACTTGGCGTGTGGAACGAGGGATTGTACACCCTACATAGTGCACTAGCTTTCCATTTAACACTATTTGGGATTCAACCCTGGAACCAGAAAGTTAACAGTGCTGATATTACAAAGTAGAATAAGTGGAAATATACAGTAAATCTCGTGGGACTGTCTCAGGACTGTCCACCACCTCCATGGTTTATTCTCCTCACCTTTTGGACACATAGTACCGGTAAGAATTTAAAATTACTTTTACCCCTCTTAGTCAGTCGGCAGCAAAATAAGAGCAGTTTTAGGTTTTTTTTTTTTTTACATCACTATGTTTTAATGATTATATCAAGGCTTAGCGATTGCGCAATATAGTGTGTGTCATTTCCTCTTTTCAGCACAACCTAGACAATATGATAAAAATTTATTTTATTTCATTTTGACATGACTGAGCAAAAACTATGGATTTTTTTTAATCCCATAGATTTAAAAAATAATAATAATAATAATAATAAAAATCATAATGTATTGATAATAATGGTGTTTGTGGAACTTCTGTATGAAAGCAATATCACACTCAAGGTCGTGCTCACTACAGTATGTGATGGAGCCCTAATTATGTCTAATTATTATAGTGTCTATAATAATAATGAAGTCACGTCCTGTGTGAAGGTGAAGACGCCACAATAAGCTGTGATTTCTTCCCTTAAGAATGGAACGTTCTGTGTGTGTTTGTGTGTTTAGTGAGCGGTGGGAGCATGTTACAGAAATCTTCATGCTGCATTCAGCGAAGGTTTTGTTCTCCGTGTGAGCGTGTAATCCGTGTGAAGTGGGAACATTAGAAACGGGAGTTTTGAGGAGCACAAAGCTTTGAGAGAGCCGGAGAGACGTGGCAGAAGCCTGAGCGTTTGGAGCGTGCGCGAGAATCGTCTGTCCCTCACGGTTTATCTGCCTTTCAAGAAACGTCTGAAGCACACAATGTGTGTAACAAGTTAATGTTGTCCTTACAGCTTATTGTAGTGAGGGGTAATTTAACATTCAATTAAAAATAATGAAGGCTTTTTTTTTTTTATTGTGTACAATTCAAACGAATCTTCACATGAATCTTCAGGGGAAAAACATCTGAGGGAAAAATGTATTGGACAGGGTTTAAAAAAATCTATTAGATTTTCCCACTAATGTGACCTGATGGAAGAAGATACCCCTCCCCCGGGTTGTTTCTCAGGTCTACAGAGGGGCGTGGCTCAGTAGTAGATCATTTACATAGACACAGAATTGGAACATTTGGAGCAGGAGTGAAACTGAAGGAGTTAAAGTTTTATATTTATATATATATATATATATATATCAGGGTATTTCAGACCTGTGTTAATGTATATAACTTAAATAGCAAAATATGGGACCTTTAATGCTGTCAGTGATGACATCATAATGTTTTTGAGAAATCATAATGATTACTGACAGGTCATTGTTTTAATTAACTTTTACAAAAGACATACGTGTATATATATATATATATATATATATATATATATATATACACAGTATATATAGTTTTTTTTTTACATAATATTTTTAAAAGACTTTGTCCATCTGTCGACAAGATTTTGTTTTTCCTCATTAAAAATGTTTTATGCTGAGTGTCTTCGTAGGGCTGGTTTTCAGGAGACTGAACAGGTAAAAGTCTGCTGGAGTGAGATCAGGTGCTTTAACACCTCAAAACCAAGTTTTTACAGAGTGTCGACAGTGTGATGCAAGAGCCTCTAAGTGGTGCAGTGGTAAATGCTCCCCCTATCATCTGGAGATCGCTGGTTTGATTCCCGGGTGATGCTGTAACCTCTCGTATTACGGCAATTAATCACGGCTCTACAGCCAATCAGGGGCGTCTGTGAGCTCGCGCAAGCGGAAGGAGCGGATAGCGCTGTCCTCCGAGTGTGTTACGCCGCCCCCAACGGTGCGTGAGCGAGCAGTTCGAAAAGATGTGGTTCGGAGGAAACACGTGATAGTGTGACTCATGACTCCCGGCTGAGTGGTAGTAGTAGCCTTAATGTGGGAGCGCCCCCTAGTGAGGGGGAGGAATTGGACACGACTAAATTAGGAAGAAAATCAGGGAAAAAATTTTTTTTTATGAATTGTGATGGATCACGACGCCGTTGGATATTAGTCCTTTGCGTTTAATCCGAAGTTTAGTCTTCATGTCTTCAATAAGCGTCTCACTGTAACGAGCGCTGTTGATTGTTGAACCTTTTTTCCTTATAACATTCCAATACTTCTGGCCCTCAGAAAACTGTAAGCGTTGATGAATTTTCCAGATGATGGTCGACTTTTGAACTTTTTCTCGGTCTGTGATTGAGGATGTTTCCGTTCCAGACTCTGCCGTTTACTCTCAGACTCTCGTACTGATGAATAAATGTCTCGTCACCAGTAATGATTCTCTTCAAGAAACTTTCACCTTCCTTAAAGTATGTGTTCAAATTTCCTCCTGTTTATGCTGTATTGTGAGTTGTTTGGGCAATGGGTCGACCCTCAGACCACAAAAAAACACGAATCACAGTTACAAATGAATTAATACAACACCCTCACACCTTGAACTGATAAGACCAGCAGAAGTTTTGATACGACCGGAGTGCGAATAATTTTTGACTCACCCTCATAGTGCGGTGTTACAGTATGTTTCTCGGTTCTGCAGGTATGTACAGCAGGCACATCTTCAGATTATAACTATTTAAAAAGTATAAGAGCGCAGACGAGACTCCGGTGTGATGTAATAACTGTGGTGTGGTGTTGCTTCGAGGCTTTTTGTGGTTTAACACAGAAAACACAGAAAAATCTAAGCGTTCTAACACATCAGGAACATTTCTGCACTTCTGATACCGAGTTTACAAACCGAGGACGGTTCAGGTTCCTGCTCGGATGTGGAAACTCCACTTTTAGGTACAGGTTCACAGCTCTTATCATAGCCTGCTCTCGATAGGAAATATCTCAGCTTATCTTATGTGTGTGTGTGTGTGTGTGTGTGTGTGTGTGTGTGCGCGTGTGTGTGTATGTCCTGTGTAGCCTCCATTGTGATCGGAAAGTGGTGGTGTGAGATGGAGCCGTGTCTGGAAGGAGAGGAGTGCAAGACGCTGCCGGATAACTCGGGCTGGATGTGTTCCTCTGGGAACAAGATCAAAACCACCAGGGTGAGAACTCCCAGACTGACACACACACACACACACCTTACACACACACACACACATACTTTGATAGTTTTATATATTTTTGATTATTAAATATGTTACACTGAATTTTTCCCACAGTTTATTTTGCTTGCGTGTGTGTGTGTGTGTGTGTGTGTGTGTGTGTGTGTGCTGCTCTAATGTGCTGATAAAGCATTTTACCAAAAAAAAGCTTTCCCTTTTTTCGTTGTTGGATATTTATGTGGGACAGTTAAAGCCGCGGGAGCTCGAAATCCTGCAGGTTTACTCTTCATTCTTTAAAAAAAAGAGAGAGAAAGAGAGAGAAAAATGTGTCTCAAACGGCGTCTGCTTAATAAACTGACTTTATCGTTAAAACATCACGTCGTAAACCGAATAACACCGCTGCTACAACACTGCCGCGCGTTCTGGATCGTAGACTCAGGTGGGGGAGAGACGAAAGATTACACTTTGTTTAGGGAAGATAAGAGAGACAGACAGGCAGCAACAGAGTGAAAGACAGACGCTGTGGCAGACAGCGAAAGACAGACCGGGACGAAATAAAGAAATATGATGGCAGATCAGCAGGCAAAGAGAAACAGACAGACAGACAGACAGACACTGATGTAGGGAGACAGAGACAGACAGGCTGAGAGATAGCGAGAGAGGCAAAACAGGCGGAATGAGACGGATACATAGAAGAATAGAACACAGACAGACAGACAGACAGACAAAGATGCAGGCATGCAGACAGAACAGACAGGCAGACAAAGACACCCATATACAAGCAGAAAAACACAGAGATAAAGACACAGGGAAAAAGACAGACATGAGAGATGCAGACAGATAGATACAGAGACACAGACAGACAGACAGACAGAGAGGCAGGCAGGCAGAACACATGTAGGCACACAGGCAGGCAGACACACAGAGATACAGTACAGACAGACAAATAGAGACACAGGCAGACAGACAGTGATATGTGGGTAGACAGACACACTGAGACACAGGCAAACAGACAGAGACACAGAGACACAAGCAGTAAGCCAAGGACACAGGGAGACAGACACAGACAGGCAGACAGACACACAAAGACACAGGTAGGTAGACAGACAGAGACAGGCAGACATATAGAAACATAGTCAGACAGACACACAGACACAGGGAGACAGAGACACAGACAGACACAGACACGCAGAGACACAGACAGACAGGCAGAGACAGGCAGAAGGCACACAGAGACTCATACAGACACATGAAGACACAGGCATACAGAGACAGACAGACACACAGAGACTCATACAGGCAGACAGGGACACAGGCAAACCCAGGCAGAGACACAGGCAGACACACCGAGACACATGCAGGCAGACACACAGGGACAAATACAGGCAGACAGAGACTCACACAGAGACACAGGCAGACAGACACACAGAGACACAGGCAGACAGACACACAGAGACACAGGCAGTCAGACACACAGGGACACATACAGGCACACAGAGACTCACACAGAGACATAGAGACTCATACAGGCAGACAGACACACAGAGACTCATACAGGCAGACAGACACACAGAGACACAGGCAGTCAGACACACAGGGACACATACAGGCACACAGAGACTCACACAGAGACACAGAGACAGACGGGTTGGCGGGGGATTTGTTCCCCTGCACATGTTGTCAGTGTTTCCTGTCGGCTGATTAAACGTTTTTAAACCCAGCTAAACTGAGCCGTGACGAGTCCGGATCGTTCTCCACCTTCCACAGGTAAGATTTCTCCTGATTATTTACTGTAGAACAGAAAACATCCCTACATCCTGCATTACATGTACAGTATTATAACATTATTAATACCCTATAAATAAATAATTACCCTCACACTACTCCAGAGGAGGCAGAATTATCAGCTGCTCCTGGCATAAAGTCTGTCCTTTAAACAAAAAACTGAAGAAGCGACATGTGCGTCTGTGGGGTGCCATTACTTATGATATCAGTGCATTCATGTTATTACAGTGCTGCTGTAACAGCATGAGCCTTTATAACATTTTAAGCCGTCATGAGAATAATGCAGATTGAATATGTAGTGACATGTGATAGCAGTGCATGTGTAGAGAAAGCAGACTGATGACATCATTACTACACACCATCTCTCCACTGAAGTGTGTGTTAAAGTGGCCGTGAAATCAAACGTGGCGCTTCAGAGCTTTGTGAAAACATGCGGCTCTAATATACACATGAAGGCATTTAGACAAAGCGAGCTGTGTGTGTGGGACAGAGGTACAGTAGAGCTGTAGGTGATGAGACGCGCTCCTCATGAGGACAGCAGATGATATTAGATGATGTTCATCACTAGTGGGACATTTTGTCACAACAGAAAATAAAAAGCATTAAATTAAATGCAAATAAAAAAAAGTACATCTAATTACATGGAAAGGATGAGCTTTAGTCTCCATCTAAACACCTGAGAGATAAGTTAAGTGTCTAAGACCAGGGTGTGTGTGTGTGTGAGACCAGGATTGTGTATAAGACCAGGGAGTGGATAAGACCAGGGTGTGTGTAAAAAAAAAAAGTGTGTTTAATACCGGTGTGTGTGTGTGTGTTTAAGATCAGGGTGTGTGTAAGACCGGTGTGTGTGGGTAAGACCAGGGTGTGTGTAAGACCAGGGTGTGTGTGCAAGACCAGGGTGTGTTTAAGACCAGGGTGTGTGTGTAAGACCAGGGTGTGTGTAAGACCAGGGTGTGTGTAAGACCAGGGTGTGTGTGTAAGACCAGGGTGTGTGTAAGACCAGGGTGTGTTTACATAAGACCAGGATGTGTGTAAGACCAGGGTGTGTGTAAGACCAGGGTGTGTGTAAGACTACAGTGTGTGTAGACCAGGGTGTGTGCAAGATGAAGGTGCATTTAAGACCAGGGTGTGTGTAAGACCAATATGTTTGGAAGACTTGAATGTGTGTGAGACCAGTGACTGTGTATAAACAGGGTGTGTATGAGCAGGACATGTGTAAAGCCTGTGTGTGTATGAAGAGGGTGTGTGTAAGACCAGGGTATATGAAAGAACAGGGTGTATGTGTGTGTGTGTGTGTGTGTGTGTGTGTGTGTGTGTGTGTAAGACCAGAGTGTATTCATGACCACATACCAATCCAGAGCCTCGGGTCATTTCACGGGCGCTTTAACAGTTCAAATCATATTAGCATACTGTAACACACATAAGTTTGTGTATGTGTGTATGTGTGTGTTAGTGTGTGTGTTTGGTAAACTGTGGCTGTTTTTTCTCTCGTGCCTCTTCTTACAGAACACACAGCCGTATTCCCCTTTTTAGCTCGAGAGCAGCTGCAGGAGAACCGGCGCAGAACCTTCAGCACCAGGTCAGTGTCCTGTGTCTCTGCATTTATAACCTCAGCCATGTGAGGCCAACTGCTTACTGAGCGTCACCTCTCATTAACCCCAATACACACTCTACAGATCATAATTACTCTCCCTGTGTGTGTGTGTGTGTGTGTGTGTGTGTTAGTAATGAAGGAGGCAAACCACAAATAGGACTATTGTGAACTATATTTTTCCCACCACTAGGGTTTATAAAGTCAGAAAGTATACACACACACACACATACACACACACACACACACACACACACACGCAGCAAAATAGGTCAAATTAGGCTCTTCATATTTTTTTTATCTTGTCTCTAATTTTGATAATTTCTCTGAGAGTTTGGGAAGCAGAAACCTTGGGTTTAATCTCAAATGTATTTCACTGTCTTTAAACTGTATCTTAATCCAGAGTTTTCTCTTCATCTTAGTATGAGTCATATGGATATTAGATTTTATTTTAATATCAAATGTTACTTTTAATTTGGAAAAAAGTCCATTAATTTGTCTTTCAAGTGACTTTTATCACTTTTAAAAGGGTTAATCTGGTATTTATTCCAGACACTTGGTTGTACTGTAATTTTGCATTTCACCCAGAAACTGACTTTTAATCAGTTTCTTCCTTCTTTGGGTTTAAATCTGGTATTTAATCCAGACACTAGGTTTTAAACTAGTATTTAATCCTGATGGATGTGAGTACAGATGGATTTTAATCTGTCTTTATTCCAAGCACTGGGTCTTAATTTGGTATTCAATCTGGATACTGTGTTTTAATTTTGTATTTAATCCAGGCACTGGGTTTTAATCTGGTCTTTATTCCAGGCACTGGGTTTTAATTAGGTATTTAATCCAGGTACTGGGTTTTAATTTTGTATTTAATCCAGGTACTGGGTTTTAATTTTGTATTTAATGCAGGTACTGGATTTTAATTTTTCATTTAATCCAGGCACTGGATTTTAAATCTTGCGTTTAATCCAGGCACTGGGTTTTAAATCTTGCGTTTAATCCAGGCACTGGGTTTTAGTTTTGCGTTTAATCCAGGCACTGGGTTTTAATTAGGTATTTAATCCAGGCACTGGGTTTTACTTTTGCGTTTAATTCAGGCACTGGGTTTTAATTAGGTATGTAATCCAGGCACTGAATTTTTATTTTGCGTTTAATCCAGGCACTGGGTTTTAATTTTTCATTTAATCCAGGCACTGGGTTTTCATTATGTATTTAATCCAGGCACTGGGTTTTAATTAGGTATTTCATCCAGGCACTGGGTTTTAATTAGGTATTTAATTCAGGCACTGGGTTTTAATTAGGTATTTAATCCAGGCACTGGGTTTTAATTAGGTATT
>JAQMYG010000016.1:20554937-20567906 GCA_030014215.1 Clariallabes teugelsi
CTACACTGTAAAACAATACTGAAGGTGTTTATCCAAAATACACAATAATCTCCTTTGAACAGTTGATATTGAGATGTTTTTGCTACTTCTGCTCTGTAAAGCTTCATAACGGCTCTAATCTGAGGTCCTGTTTGTTAATTGGTGATTTCGGAGGCTGGTGACTCTAAATGAACGTCTCCGCTGCAGCAGAGGTAACGTTTTGGTCTTGATTTCCTGGGAAGGTCTTCATGAGAGACAGTTTCATCATGGTATTTGATGGGTTTTGCAAATGCACTCGACACAATACTGTTCTTGTGAGACCTGTTCCAGAAACGCTGACCTTCATGTCTTAAAATAACAACTGAGGTTGTTGTTGTTACTTAATTATCTAATGCCATATGTGTTATTTTTATAGGTTTGGGGAAAAAAATCCAGTGTCCAAACTTTTGATACTTTTGAACTGAGATATAATGTTTCAGGTCGATTGGTCGCCCATCCAAAAAGAACAACAGTAACACAAGCACATTTTGTGAATGTAAATTATTCCTGAACTTACAGCAGCAGAAATTATTGCTCTGTGTATAGTGTAGGTGTACGGTGTGTCAGTTATGTGACCTGGATGGTGTCGTCCCCGTCCACCCCTGGACATTTTTTTGGCCACTAACTTGTCTCCCTGACGTTCCACATCATCAGATCGAACCCTGCTTCCCCTTCATGCCACATTACACCACCTAGCATATGGTATTTTTCTAGCATGCTTTGTTTTATTCCTGACTTAAACATGACACTCCATCAACAGAGTTAAGACTTACTGTTGGAATCGTGTTGCTTTGACATATTAAAACGATCATGTTGTTTATGGAGCCATAATTTGGCACCAACACAACAATCCCAAAGTGTTTGTGATGTTATACAAGCGGTACATAATATACACACACCGTTTATTTATCTACAACAGTTTGCTTCACACACTTTATGTCGCTTCACGTGCTAGACGCCATAAAATCCACTTCGGAAAATCTGCTCTTTTATTTCCGTGCACTCTTTCACAGATGTCCCCACTTACAGTGATTCAGTACTGCATCTGTGTGTGTGTGCGTGTGTGTGTGTGTGTGCGTGTGTGTGTGTTTACGCGCGTGAATAACCTCTTCATTAACTGCCAAAGGAGTAGCTCATCCTAAATATGAGTAGTGAGTTTATAACATAAGCACTTCCTATTTTCATCCTCACTAATTTCCACTCCTTGGAGGACGACGCGTGAGCTCCTTCGTAAGGACACTTCACTCTTAATCGTCCTCATCATCAGACAGCTCCACCCCGATCCCTTCAATCTACCCAAATAATTTGCGTAGCAGAGGCCGAGTGCTCGAGCCAGGAGAAGGCCGTAATTACCGGGGACGATTGCGACGTCTAATAAGAGATGTAATTAAGGAAACCTATAAGGTGTCAATCCCCTTCCACTGCGCCGTCACAGGGATGATTAATCGCTCGCCGAGCTAATTCGATTTGCGACAAGGAAAGGTGCGACCTGGGAAGTTGTCCCAGTGCAGAACGAGAGCAAACCCAAGAGCACGAGACGCTAATAAAGCATGACGAGCTACCTGAGTGAGAGAAGCTAGTGTATGACTGTAACTGCGTGTGTGTTCGTCACACTATTCTGATCCGACCGATCATGTGATATTAGATGACTGGAGAGTCATTTTCTCACCATCGTGATCTCCACTTCTCTGTGCAGTTCAAAACAAATCTCTCAGAGGCGCAAAGTGGCGAGCAAATCGAAAATATTTTTCAGCAGATTGTTAGAAGACTTTCATTTGGTTAATGCAGGAAAATCTTACAAAGTTACCATTAGTGCAAAGTTGATTGTAGTGGGTGAACATCACATGATCTCACAGCCAGTGGGATCTGTCTCTAGTCTCAGTCGCAGTCATCCATTCATCCACTCAATCATCCACCCATTTATAAATCCACCCACCATTAACTTACACCTCAGAGAGTGGGTGGGAGGATGACTGTATGGGTGGGTGGATGAGGGGGTGGATGGATGAGTGGCTAAACGGATGAGTAGGTGGACGGATGGTTGGATGGATGATTGGATAATTGGCTGGATGGATGAATGAGTAGATGTATTAAGGGTTTGATCAGTGTTTATATGAGTAGGTGGATGAATAATTAGGCACCTGGATGAGTGAGGGTTGGATGAGTGAGGGGTGGATGAGTGGGTGGATGACTGGCTGAGCGGATGGATGTGTGGGTGGATGGATGTGCAGCTGGAGGATTGGATGAGGGAAGGAATGAGTGGTGATTGGATAAATAGTTGAATGAATAAGTGGGTGGATGATTGGATGGGTGGGTGAATTGGTAGATAAGTAGGTGGATGGATGAGCAGGTGAATGAGTGGGCCATTTCATTCACCCACCAATCCCCTCATTCACTCACCCATTCACTCCTCTGCTCATCCATCTACCCATCCACCCACTCAGCCAGTCATCGTCCCACTACTCATCAGGTGTCCCTTATCCATTCATCCATTTATTCATCCACTCATTTAAGTAATGCCCAAACCCTTAATCAACACACCCACCCATCCAATCATTCATCCACTCTTCCATCTGCCCACTCATTCACCTGCTCATCCATCCACCCACTTATCTACTAATTCGTCCACCCATCCAATCATCCACCCACTTATCCATTCAACTATTTATCCAACCACCACTTATTCCTTCCTTCATCCAATCCTCCACCCACACATCCATCTGCTCAGCCAGTCATCCACCCCTCACTCATCCACCCCTCACTCATCCAGGTGCCTAATTATTCATCCACCTACTCATATAAACACTGATCAAACCCTTAATGCATCCACTCATTCATCCATCCAAACATCCGTCCACCTACTCATCCGTTTATCCACTCATCCATCCACCCCCTCATCCACCCACCCATACAGTCAGCCTTCCACCCACTCTCTGAGGTGCAAGTTAATGGTGGGTGGCACTTTCTGCCCCTGCTGTTTAAGAGACATCTTACAAATAGTTAAGATCCTCCTACCAAAAGCTTTCAGATGTTTTCACTGCTTCATTGCTTCTCATTCTCATTCTGGAACCAACTGAGAGTAAAAATCTTAAAGATTGATTCCAGAATGTCATTGTTGAGTTCTAGAAGCATAAATTCATACATAACATGAAAGTTCTAGTTTAATAAAATCAGAGCCCTAAAGGCAAATATTTTAATTCCAACAAGCATACAATTAAATAAAGAAACAAATATAATAATTACATAATTACATTGGGATTTCGAGAAGTACATACAATAAAATAAAATCTAATTACATTCCAGAATCACTTTGAAATATACAGTATGATTAAAAAACTGTAATTATATTACAGAATTATACAAATATATAATTTATTAAAATAATAATAATAATACAGAATATACAAAGGGTGTTCAAGTCAAACCGGGACTTCTGATTGTGCAGAATAACAGGACACAGTTATGAAAGTGAAAACGTCTTCTGTCTAATCCCCTGCTATGCTAATGTACTTATCCCAGTGTTTCACTAGTGCTTAGAAAGTTTTCTCAGTATGCCAGAGCCTTGATCAGACTGCCTCCTTCACATCTGAAACACTGGCCTCCCAGGAACTCCTTTAATGGCCCCAACATGTGGAAATGGCTTGAGGATGTGGCAATAACTCCCAGTTGAGTTCCTGAATTGTGCAAGTGGTGTAAGTGGTGAATGATTGTGTGCAAAGTTCCCACAGACAGATGCGTCTCTGCCACCTCAGCCAGGATCATCATTCATGGACATACGGCGTTATTTATTGTAAAACCTTTGCACCGTTCAAAGGTTCAGAGTCTCCAAGATTTTACACCTTTATTCATGACTTGTACCACCTTCAGAGTTTAAAAAATGTAAATATAATTTAAAAAAAAAAAAAAAAAAGAAAAAGAAAAACTCCATTATATTTCATTATCACAGCAAGGTTTAGCAGCACATCCTAAAACAAAGGCATTCACGAAAGGGAGGTGGAAACGCATGCAAACACAGTTTGAAGTGTTAATGAAGAGAGACTGGCAAACAAATCCAAAACTGTGCTCAAAAACATCCAAAGGTCAGTGGATCAGCAAACATCAACAATGAGGCAGAATCCAAAATTGTGAACAAGATAGAAAACAAAGTGAACACCAGAGTAACGCTATACTGCAGTAAAGACTGGGGAAGTTCAGGTAGTAGCACACCGAGTGCTTCTCCTCAAAGCTAAAGTGGGACTGGAGTCCTTAAATACTTTACTGTACGTATTGCAAAGTGTAGTCTTGTAGGCTGCCATGTTTTCTGTTTCCCTGTAGCGCTGGAATTGTGCAGGTTTGAGTTGTACTGAGAGTTGCACACGTACAGCCACGTGCAGGTATTTAATCAGGGAAAGGGATTGAACGGCACAACAAACTCCACCGCTGAAGTTCTGGAGATTCATTTGGATTGAAATTATTTACTAACGCAGTTTTTTCTTTGCTAACAGTGTGATGAAGGGAGGCTAGTAGCATCCGCATGTTGTTTGCTGGCATATGATGACTTTCAGTCAAGTTCCTCTGTCATGACAGGCCTCATTAATTCACAGCGAGTCTACAGTCCATCAAATCCGCTACTTTCGTCTCTCCACCTGGAAACCGAATGTAATGTAATTAGACGATTTTTTTTTTCAGTTTACAAACTCACTGGAGGAAAAAAAGTGGAATAAATACTATTCAGCTCCTTAACGTCTTAATTTGACTTTCTATTTTAAAACCTCATCAGCTCTGTCGTGGATCCATTCAGTCTCCAACGGCGATGTCTTTAGTTTCCGATCCCAGCCTCAGATCTCAAGGCTGCAAAACGGCTATTAATTGGGTGCAAGATTCAGGAAGAATGTTTCATCTTTCACACCAAACTGTAAGCGATATAATTAGCATGTGCTGGTTCATTTGCATCTAACCGCTTAGCTAACTCTATTGCTTTCACACAGATCCAAACGTCGCAGGTGCTTTTATATGCCGTGGCTGTTTAAGCGTGCTGTAAACACTAGAGCATAATTACTCAAAATTGTTGACTCCTAGATGCAGTTTCACGGCAAAACGTTTGTCAGTAATAAGACCTATTCAAATAGCATATGGAATTTATCCTGAATTTGGTCATGCAGCATGGCATGACCAAAACCTGGATCAAAAGATCTGGATCTCCTGGAACCCCTTTTTGCCTTTAGGACAGCCTTAATTCTTCATGGCATAGATTCAACATGGCGCTGGAAACATTCCTTAGAGGTTTTGCTCCATATTGTCATGACAGCATCACACAGATTTATCAGCTGCACATCCATGATGCGTATCTTCCATTCCAACCACCTTATCCTGTGGTCATAAAGAGTTGGTAACGGTCAGCAACAGTACTCAGATAGGCTGTGGGATCGACAGTAAACCATGCTCAGTTGGTAATAAGAGGTCCGAAGTATGCCAAGAAAATCTCCCTCACACCCTCACACCACCACCAGCCTGAACCATTCATACAAGGCAGGATGGATTCATGCTTTCATGTTGTTTACGCCAAATTCTGACCCGACCTGCAGAAATCGAGACTCATCAGTCTTCTGTTATCCAAGTCTGACGAGCCCATGTGAATTGTAGCCTCAGATTCCAGCTGGCACATGTGGCACATCATGTGGTTCAACATGGTTTAACATGTTGTTTGTTTAGAGATGCTCCTCAGCATGCTCCTCGGTTGTAACAAGATGTTATTAGAGTTATCGTTGCCTTTCTATCAGCTTGAGCCAGTCTGGTCATTCTTCTCTGACCTCTGGTATCAACAAGGCCAGATTTTGTCCCAGAGAAGAGCAGCTCACTGGGTTTTCTCTTTTTTTTAGACCATTCTCTTGCATGAAAATCCCAGTAGATCATCAGTTTCGGAAATACTCTGGCACCAACAACCACGCCACATTCAAAGTCACTTAAATCACCTTTCTAACCCATTATGATGCTCGGATTGAGCTTCAGCAGATGGTCTTGCCCATGTCTACATGCTTAAAAGCATTGAGTTGCTGCCATGTGATTGGCTGATTAGATATTTGCGTTGTACAGGCGTACCTAGTGAGCATTTTAAAACAAAGCCATTCATCCATCCTTTTCTTACTTTATTATTTATTTATTTTATTATCTTCAGGCATCCTTTTACCCACCCACTTATACAGTACATACATCCAATTTATACACCAACTTTCTATTCACTTTTTTCTCTCCTTCCTTATGTACTTCTAAGCCAAACAACAAACACTATCGCCAACGCTCTATCCAGCCATCAAATATAACCTTTATGCATACATCCGACCATCAGCATATCTTAAACTTAAAATATCTTAAACTTAAAATATTCTTTTGATTGTGTAAAGCTGCTTTGAGACAATGACAATTGTTAAAAGCGCTATACAAATAAAAATTGAATTGAATTGAATTGAATATCTGTTAATCCATCCATCCAGTCCCCCATACATACCTCCATCCAACCATCAACCTATTCATCCAACCATCCCGCGGTACATCTGACCACCAAAGATCCATCCATTCACCCATTCATTTGTCCACCCAGCCATCTATTCAGCAATCAGTCCTTCCAATCTTCCGCCTATACATACAGCCATTCTACTATCCAATTGGATCTGCTGGTTTTAGACACATGCTTTTCCTCATACCTAAGATTAGTATTTGTACCATTATTTGTAACACAATCACTGTAAAATATATATTCCCTCACTTCGCACAGATAACACAACACTAACCATGACAATCACCTTCTCAACCTTCTCTTACCGTGCAATAACAACATTGTTTTTCTCGGTTCTTGCTCTAACGCGGATCATCCGCCCAGTATTCCACTGGCTGAAAACCCATCTCACGTCTGCTTCCATCACATTAATATATGTTCATTACTGGGGATGTATTAAATGTTTTAATTATTGGTAATGTGAGTAACTGCTACTAATAGATCTTAAACCTCCTCCCTAAAGCTAATTGATTTCTCTGACTTGCTCCAACCTGCTCAGCTGAGACCTTTCCTTTAATTATCGTCTTGTTTTGCATAAACAGTCCTTCGGTCCCAGAAGCGGTTCCACGGGGAGATGCTGATTGGCTTCAGCGAGACTCCCTACAGCTCTGATAATCCACAACGGCCATCACTGTCACACACACACACACACACACGTCTCACCACAGGAGATACTGTTTAAATCTGGGACAAGTGCAGCTGTAATTACTGCTGGTGTCAATTATTGAATGGAACCAGGAGGATAGGAAGGCAGAGATCAAGCGTACATAAGCATAAACATTCCTAATAGATACTTGTTGGGAGAATTCTACATCTTGGCTACCGCTGGAGTGAAGTGCGTGACCAATAATTTATGGTTTAACGTGGCCAATAATTTAGGGTTAGTACAAAAGAGAGCAGCAGCAGGTTTTATCTGCCCTTCTCCAGAGGGATGGAAGTGACAAACCCGGCTGGGTGGCATGTCATTTGCAGCGCTGTGTGGCATCACCGTCACTGCGTGTTGCACCACCGAGGTGAAAGAAGAGCAAAACAAGTCCCATAACAAATATAACCCTGCCGGACTTGTGTGCTGTATCACTGTCAGAAAAGTTCTCGCTCCAGCAGGTGGATATTGTTCACAAACTTTGTGACTCTACGACGAGTTCTGGGCTTGAACCCCAACGCTGATTTATACAGGATGATTCAAAGGAAGTAACACGAGACACCTTGTATGCAAAGAGCAGGTCGTTCCAGGACAAATAGAGAACCATGCAGGTTGATGAGAGAGAACGCAAGTGCAGTGAGTCAGAGGGAAAAAGGAGACCAATGCCCTGACACAAAGAACAAAAAGACTTGCGGAATGAAGGAACAACAGTAAGAGTAGGATTCAGTATTCAGTAGGAGCTTTATTCTGGACAGGGTTATAGTGGATCCAGAGTCCATCCAGGGACCATCAATAATCAACAATTTGGAATAACTTATCCTTCTGGCTGGAACCAATAGAAGAACTATGCAAAAACAAGGAGAACCTGAGAAACCCACAACCTGAAACCCAAAACAAAGACATATGGCTAAATAACCCAAAGCAGATGCTTGTCGCCATGGAAACAATAAAATACAGCAGTGACAAAAAGTATTAAGACAAAAGTGAATTTTTTTTTAGAAAGTTTTAACGACATTTTTATTTTTATTTTTAATAATTACGATCAACCAAGATACTAACAATAATAATGTGTTATTTTATGGAAAGAAATTGCTTTAAAAAAAACATTCTATGAAGTTCTTTATTCTTCAAAACCCGCTGGGTCCCGGTGGGATCAGAGTCAAAAAGATTTAGCAGAGTCTCCATTGTTCTGGTGTCAGTCACACAACCGTGCCTTCTTGATCACTTCCTGAAGATCATCTACAGAAACTGGCTGCAGAAGTTTGCAATTCGGTTGAAGACTCCCGAGGCATTTTCGCACAGAAAATGACACCCTGGCTTCGGAAAGTAAAAGTCATGCCAGGTATTTGTTCCATCCACTAACTATACATGCTTATGCTAATTAGCAGAACTCATCAGCCAGATATGCTCACATTATTTAGCCTCATCACTTGTTTTGTGTTCAGGGAGAACTACAGTATAATACAAGACATATTGTTGTCTTAATACTTTTGGCCACCGTTGTAAAGAGGGGATCTGGGGGGGGGGGCTTATTCAGTAATCAATTTTATTCAGTAATATTCAATCTGGCTTTCTGGGTGTTCTGAGAATAACGTTTATAAATGTTCCTAAAATGTTGCTGCAACTTTTTGTTTTTACGTTACAGGAACATTAATGTTAATAAATTGAATTGTGATGTTGTGTATTCAAGGGTAACGGGTGAAACTAGCATGGAAAATCCCATCCTAATCGTCTCATACTGTTTATCAATGCAGTGGTACCTCGGCATAGAAATGAAATCCGTCTGACCTCCAGAGGTCCTGATACTTGGTTCAGTTGTTCTGCTACTGTTAATCAATATATGATATTGATTTTGACAAAAATATTCCTGGCCAGACTCGATTCCCGTCTCTGTGTGCATGGAGTTTGCATGTTCTCCCCGTACTTGGTGGGTTTCCTCCGGGTACTCCGGTTTCCTCCCACAGTCCAAAGATATGCAGGTTAGGCGAATTGGTGTTCCCAAATTGCCCGTAGTGTGTGAGTGAGTGTATGTGTGTGTGCGCCCTGCGATGGATTGGCACCCTGTCCAGGGTGTACCCTGCCTTGTACCCTAAGCCTCCTGGGATCGACTCCAGGTCCCTACGACCCTGAATACAGGATAAAGCGGTATAGAAGATGAGTGAGTGTGTGAGTGTAAACACTATGATAATAATAACAGTAATAATTAGGGCTCCAGCACTATGACATCAGCCCTATGTCTTCAAAGTGTGTGAGGGCCCTCTTGTTCTTCTAAGGATTGTTCACGAGGCTTTTTATGATCAAAAACTCATGAAAATCGGCTGACAGGTTGGAATCTGCTGCCCTTAGGATGACTGAGAGTTTGGGCCCTCGCATGAGATTTTGCTGCATAGCTCATACACACTTGCCTGTATGTACACGAAGCCTGGTGCACATTTAGAGCACATTGAGCTAAACACCTTTTGCATTGCATGTCATGGGCTCTGCTCAACAGGTTGCCGGTTACTTTGGGTAGTTGAGGATGCAAACAGGTCAGCGGTGGCGACGCCTTAAACATATGCCAAAAAGTGGTTAGTAACTTTTTATATTGAGTTAATTCATTATATTGACTGATATTACATTGATTGACATCACATTGAGTGACATCATAGTGTGTTGCTTTTTTTTCCACCATCTTGGGCTTTTTGGAAGTCTAAACATAAAATCCCCCCTTTTCTTAAATAACTTTTTTTACATAATGGTATTAATATGTCCCTAAATGCATGTGCCCAGTGTGCCCCAGAGCACCCGGGAGGCAATGGAACACGGTGCTTGGGCCCGCTCATCGATGCTTACAACTATTTTGTTTTACAACTTTATAATGACATTGCATACTGCATACAAAATGCATACTTTTGTTTTCCCAAAATTATTTATTATTTATTGTATTATTTTTATTATTCTCTTCAAGCGTTTCTCAACAGGCTTTCTAGCTGTTGCGTCGCCCTGAACCGTCACCAGGATACCGAGAAAAATCAATGTCTCTTATGAAGCAAGAACTTATACAAGAGCTGCACATTTCAACAAAGCATCCCTCCTGACCCGAACTATTCCTGTGGGTCAAAGTTCCTCGTCTCTGTGAAAGAAGGGAAAGGCTTTTGAATTGTCTAAATGGCCCGGCCTTGTGACTCCCAGAGAGAGTCTGAAATAGCAGTTATCCGGGTCAGAGCTGCTGGTTCCTTAGGGTGAAGAACCCATTATACACAGACGCACCTTTTGTGGGAAAGAGTGAAATGTGCGAGCACGTGAAATGACGAACCAGTGTCTTCTTAAAACACCTGCTCGTTCATGCAGTTAGCCAAATAACCAATGATGTGGCAGCAGAGTGACGGATGTAAGAGGACAGGAAGTAAAGAGCAACTGGAATCAGCACTGTTAAAGGTGTCATATTACAGTCTGCTCCCTTTGAACAAGTTAATGTAGAGTTTTCAGAATGTCTCAGTTATTGTTCCAGCTGAAATACCAATCAGATCATGCGTTCTGGCGTCCATTAAATTTCTTGTCTTTCATTCCTAAATGCAAATGTGGTACTGCTTGCTCATGCCGCTTTGGCAGAAGTGCATTTTCTAGACAATCTAGAAAACATGGGGAAAAGTGGAGTCAAGGCAGAGGAGGGGTTATGCAAGCCGTTCCCTCGTTTTTATCGTGCCTGGAAACACATCACAAGTTGTTTAAGCACATTAATGAACAAAAAAACAAGGAAGGAATGTTTGTTTTTTGTTCTCATATTTTGTCTCTGTATAGAAACACACCCACTTCAGACCCACATAAATACTCAAAGATAAGTTTTGGATAATACTGCAGGTGCCCTTTAACAATTAGTGTACAGTATATTGAGCAGAAGATAGTAGAAGACCATGTCAGGTTCCACTCCTGTCAGCCGAGAACACGCACTCTGAGGCTGTTTTCACACTCGTTCGCTTTTAGCCCT
The DNA here is from genome assembly GCA_030014215.1 of Clariallabes teugelsi. NCBI lineage: Eukaryota > Metazoa > Chordata > Actinopteri > Siluriformes > Clariidae > Clariallabes > Clariallabes teugelsi. Next base: position 20,566,098 of record JAQMYG010000016.1, read on the forward strand.
CAATATGATCTGAGAGTGAGAAGTCAACATTTCTGCGCATTTGTAAACACTCCAAACGAGCTCAGACCACCCGGGACGTGATCTCAGTTTAGTTCACTTTTAGTTCCTGCGCAATATGAACACAAAGCGCTCCAGGTTCGTGTCACACTTCTTGCTGTAGTATTCTACCCCTCCAGGCTTGCCGTAGGCAGACCACAAGGACGCTAAAAAGTACATCAACACGTCTGCCATATGGATCAAATGGAAAAAGTCTGTCCTGTAAGCAACATATAGTAGAGCTACAGTTTGTCTTGATAAAAGCAAGATAACTGCATGTAGTCCAAAATCTTTCTGCCATTACTCAGTTTCCTACAAGAATCCCAGTATTCAGGTGGTTAAAGCGAATCAGCGTGAGGCATACATCGACTGAATTCCATACTGTACATGGTGGAAAATTATTTATTGCCATAAGGAACTGCAAAAACTCACATTTTGTCCAGCACAGATTTAGTTTATTTTCCTGGCTTAATACTTGTGGAGACGTCCCTATATAACATCATACTCTATATATCATAATGTACAGTATGTGCAGAAAGGTGTTTATATTGTGGAAATGCCTTTTCATGCCTAATAACCCCATCACTAAGCTTTTACTGCACTCCAGTTCAATAAACAACACTTTCATATTTTTGAGAAAAATAAATAAAAACCGTGCATCTTTAAGTAATAAGTAATTAGCACTGAGAAATATGGAACAAAAACCAAAACAAAAAAAAAAACAGTCAGTTTTCTATATTCATAAAAATGTACAGTATTAAAAGAGTAAATATATAGTACAGTATAAATAAGATGGGATATAGTGTGATACAGTATAAATGAGATTTAGTAATACAGTGATATGCAGTACATTAGAGAAACATAATATACTGTATATTAAACAGTCGCTGTAGTTTTAACCGAGTAATATACAGTAATTTGACAAGAGGCATTCCAAGAGTGTTGATAATAGACGGTAACAGCACTGGGACATTTACTATATGTATCTCTCAGCATCCCAAGTGTTCTACAGTCGTGAGAGTTGGTCTGTATGGTCTACCCACATTTACAACCAGTCACAGAAGCACTTTCAGCAAAAACACAGTTACCTTCTGACACAAGGCTGAATCCCAAGTCATGAAAGAATATGTGCTGGCAGAACCAAATAACCAGTTAAATAAACAAATAGATCATAATCTGTTGATATGTTTGTGAAAAATGTTGTATGAAAGCAATATCACACTCGATGTGATGCTGTTGTGCTGAATATCTGCACGGCTGTCACTTGGGCCGCACCCGCGTCTCTACAACCACTTATATCCAGATAACCACATTGCTAGATCCTGAATCCCTGAACATAAAAACGCCTCATTGAAATCAGTTGAGAAATGCCGTTCTCATGCTTTTTGTTGAATTAAGAGCGCTTTCACACAAGGCACGATTGATGGGTACTGTGTCCAGAGTGGATCTCAGAGGAGACAGACAGACTGATGACGTCTCTTCCGCTTCCGTGTTCAGGTTTGATTGCTACCATATCTGATTCGATCCTTGCCCGAGACCATGTTTTTGAGCAGACTCGTGCATTGGTTCCCGAGTTCAGAACACTTGTGTTCTCACTGATCTAAATGTACTGTGCATTTGGGTAAAGTGTGTGAAAACGCCCTAAGAAGACTGAGTCTGGTTTGCTTAAAAAGAAGTCTCACCCTGAGACCACAGTGAGAACATACAGTACTGTAGCCTCACTCTTTTGGGGGGGGGGGGGGGGTTTGTTTTTATTTACCACAACACTACAGT
>JAQMYG010000016.1:20585624-20608126 GCA_030014215.1 Clariallabes teugelsi
TTGTGTTAAATGCGCTACCTTTTCAGCCTCCTCTGGACAATTTCGCTGAGCACAATTTGCAGTCCGCCTGTGTTTTGTCATCTTCATTCACTTTGAAATAGTTCCACACGGCGGACATGGTTCCCCTCGCCTTCTTCCTGCTCTGAGCTGGGGGCGGGGCCTGGGGGCGGGCACTCGGCACCTGTGATTAACCCCTTACACGCCGCTCAAACATAGACATTTCTCAGACGGTGGTATCGGTTCCCGGTATCGGGGGACTTTTAACGAGTACGAGTACTTTAGAAAATGTGGTATCGAGGCCAATACCAGACACCGGTATCGGTGCATCCCTAGTAAAAAGGCTAACAGTGACTTAAACAGAGCAGTCGTCTTCCTGTTAGAGATCAGTGTAAACATGAGTTTCAGCCAATGCCGACTGAAGCGCAGTGTGAATTTCTTTTTTTTAATTCGGTCTGGTTGCCAAAAGATGAAAGAGCGCCTAGCTCATGAGTTATAATATTTGTTGGCTAGCAATGTGCTCAAAAACAACAGCACGTTCACATTTCACAGATAGAAAAACAAAAAATATATAAAAAAAACAAAAAAAAACCAGAAACCACCCAAGCCCTGTTTTTGGCGTTCTACTCCAGATTTTCTGGCGCATGAAACCTAACATTGGCTCATTTCATTTTTTATTTGTGTGTTAAATTTTGTTTTTGTGCACTCCCACACACCCATAAACACCTATATACAGTTCGCATCAGTTTCGCTTGCACTCCTAGCTCACAATGCTCCGTGTCAAACAGCAGATGCTTGCGAGCCTAAAATACCCCGGGCCGATATTCCCCGGAGCGCGGTGTGGCATCCTGCAGTATCCGGACCTCCGTAATGAGACTTTGAGTTGCGGTACAGCCCGATGTCCCCTGCGAGCCTGGAGCTCAGCCCGTGACACACTGCGGCTCAGATAGATTTATCACAGCTCAGGGAGCGTGTGCACACACACACACACACACACACACACACACACACTCTACGAAAGGTCCGAACCAGTGAGCAAGTCGGTTCTGAGGTGCGCTGACGCAGCACGGCCATCCTGCCCAGGGAGAAACACTTCACCACACTCCACCGGAGAGTCCTACGAGTGGAAAAGAGACAGAGAAAGAGAGAGAAAGAGGCAGAGAAACAGAGCACCGCTACTCCATCTTGTCAGCGAACCAGAAGCAAATCAATCAAAGTCAGAGCCGGCGGTGTGCAAGGTCAAACCCAGCTCCAGTAAATGAAAGCTCTATTAGACTTAAGCGCTGCTGTCTGCCACACGACAGCGATGAGTAATTAATTAACGACGCCGAGGAAAGAGATTCATAGAGAAAGTTGCTGGTTTAAAGTGGAACTTTTATTATAATGCAGTATTGGGCACACGTTCTGAGTTTCCAAAACCCTTGGTTAGGTTTAAAACTCTTTCTAGAACATATTATTATTATATTATAATCATATACATTTCTTTTTCTTTAAAAAGGGAAAAAAAAAAACATATGTCATTTTCAATGTCGTCATGCAGTGGAGTTTATTACAATCTCTGTAGGGTTTCGGTTTAGAACCCGAACAATAACCCTGTGGTCCATCCTGGAAACTTGTCTCAAAGTTAGTCTTTTTTCTTAAAATGAGGTGGAAGACATGTCCATGTTCGAAATGGTCACTGGGTAAAAAAAATGCTCCTTTAGGGTGTTATAATTTATTTATTTATTTTTAAGACAACTGTGCTAACATGATCAATGGGTTCGATTCCCCGTGCTTGGTGGGTTTCCTCCGGGTTCTCCGGTTTCCTCCCACAGTCCAAAGACATGCTGATTAGGCTTATTGGTGTTCCCAAATTGCCCGTAGTGTGTGAGTGTGTGTGCTCTGCGTCGGACTGGATTTGATACCCCACCGCATAGACTCCTGGGATACGCTCCAGGCTTCCACCCTGTACAGGATAAGTGGTGCTGTATATAGTGTATAATGAACAAATAGAATGAATGAACGTTCCAGCCTGTGATAAGTTAGCGAGTCGGAGCGAGCAGCACGGACTAGAGAGGACGTTATAGCGCTTTTTCACTGAACAGCTCATTGACCGCGGAAAAATGAACCAAGATCCCGTGATTAACATTGTCTTCATTTCTGCCGCCGCTTTGGGATTCGGTTATCCTTCTCATCCAGGTACTACGAGAGCCGAGCTAAAAATAAATGTACTTGTGTCTCTGGATACATAGTTTTTTTCCCCCTCCTTTTTAAACCAACTTGATGCACTGAACGTCCCGCTGGCTCACTACATGCAGTAGGGTACGACTGAACTAGCGTCCTACATCGAACACCGCGTCTGATTCAGGCACAGAAACACATCAGATTTTTTACTGCATTTTTAAAAATCAGCTGATGGACTCAACACGTACTGTATGAGTTTCAAAGTTCTGGCACCCCTGATCATGGTTGGACGCATTCACTGTGTCTCATGCTAAGCGGTTTATGTTAACGTTTTATAGATCACATGAGAGCACAAAATAACATCTAACTAGTTTTTTTTTTTAATTATTATTATTATTATTTTAAGTGGTATTTTACTTATTGTGCCTATGACTAGTTACCACCATCTTTAAAAAGCCTTTGCTATTTACACATAGTGTTACGTCTGGGTAAATTACTGTGTCGTGCGACGCAGTTCGGCTGAAAAGCGCTATGAGCCGCTCTGTGAGTGAGTCATGTGTGAGTGTTTTAAAATGTCCACGCCCACAAAATGAGTCTCATATTATGAATTTACATTAATATAATTTTTCCATCATAGAATTCTTTGTTTGTTTGTTTTTTTGTTTCTTTGTTTGTTTTTTATCAGCATCCAACCAACTGTGATGTTTCCCTCAGGACCTCGTGTGACGCGAAGATAAGAAAACTATCTGGACAAAAAAAAACAAAAAAAACAAAAGCGATTCTCAAAAATGATTTCTAACAAGCGCTAATATCTTACATTGTTATAATTCTATTTAGCAACTCTAATCTGAAGTCTGAAGTGAGTGACGTGCTCGCCGTGGTCTCGCACGGACATGACCTATGAACCTTGGAGATTTTCTTGGCTTGCTCATAAACACACACACACACACACACATGCACATATACAATATATGCACATAAGAGCATGTCTGCACATACAGACTCACAGCTATATGCATTAACACACACACAAACACACACACACACACACACACCATGGTCGATTTCATCATCCATTCTGTACAGTCCCCAGAAAAAAGGAAAAAAAACTCTGCAATGTTCCTTAAAGAGTTCAAGAGTTCAGTTAATGGAAATCTCCGCCTACATCCTGCGCCACTGGATATTTATATAGATTTATGTTTTTCTTCGTATAAATAGATTTGGTCCGTCTTTTCGTTTTGAATATGGTACTGTATATCCAATCCAACCATCCATCCATCCATCTGTCCGTATCCATCCGCTGAGTGCTAAATTCCCATTCTGGGTGATATCCAGTGTATTTGGGCTACTTTTCCCAGAATAGAAACCCGCGTTAAAGAGTCTTAGGTCTCCTGGAGCCGAGGGGGGCAACCGTGTTCTCGCTATCGCGTGACCTAAAAAGGAAAAGAGAAAATAATGAGCACGATACGTGAGGTTTTTTTTCTTTTTTTTGAGATTTTTATTTTTCTGAAATGGAAGTTGTTCGCAGTTCTGGGTCGAGGGATAAACGATGTCTCTCTCTCTCTCTCTCTTTCTCTCGCACAGTAATAAGTGTGGAGTGTGTGGTGAGGAGCCCGAGGCGGAAGAACCGGGACATTAGAGCACGATTACAGGACCTGCTGCATTTAAATTAGGAAAGAGAGGACTCGAGGAGAAGACAAAGTGCATTTCTATGTGTGTGCATTTCTCTTTTACAGTAAAATATATATATATATATATATATATATATAGAGAGAGAGAGAGAGAGAGAGAGAGAGAATATATTGTACTGTAAAGTCTTGAGCCCCCCTTATTTCTTCAATATATGAAAAAATTTATTCGTCCATAGTGCAAGACTTTCTTGTATTTTTAATACAATGTAGTCTTGAGGAATGGTTCTCCAGTCTTCCTAAAGGACTTTTTTTGTCTCTCATTTTCAGTCCAGGCCCTGTATCTGAGCAGTTTTAGAGGAATGGTTTTCGTTTGTTAAGCCCCACAGTGACCTATGAATCATTCAAGCGTTAAAAACGCATCTAACTTAAAGCATGAACCAGTGAGAAACAGGTGCAGATGATCAGTGCAGAAGTGTTTGTAACAGACGAGAGGGGAAATGAGGTTGCTGCATAAACAACCAGTTTTTAAATTGTATCTTTAGGCGTTTTTTGTAGCTTGTCACAGTAAAACATTTGCTCCTCCTTCTTTCATTCAATCTACATCAGGGGTGTCAAGCAGAATCCAGAAAGAACCAAGTGTGTGCAGGCTTTCATTCCAACCAAGCAGAAGCTACACATAAATGTCTATTGAAAGCCAAGAACGACTAATTAAACAGGACTGCTTGGTTGGAATGAAAGCCTGCACTCACATGGCTCCTTCTGGATCCTGTTCGACACCCCTGATCCACATCATTTCATTTAGTTTAATATTGAGAAATAAGATATACACCTCATCCTAATTTTGATATTTTTTATCCAGCCCCACCGTCCCCTCCTGTCCATCAAGGTATAATTAAACGTACACGCACACTGCCATTATTTACACCACAGCGAGTCTGAATTCTCCATTCTGATTAGTCAGAAGAGTTTCCTCACAGCAGCTCTGACAGATGGCTTATATTAATGCATCTGGTCTCCAAGTTATTGTTTCTATAGTCCCAGCACATGCAGAGAGACTTGTACGGTCCATAAATGCTCCATGTAAATCTTGATATGCTGAAGTGTTCTGTATCATTTCTTTGTACGAGTTTTACGTTTCTCGAATACGTTTACGATTTGAGATTTCTCAGAATCAGGCTTTTTTGTATGATAATACACAGTGCAGTTTCTATAGTGGTGTTTTATTTTCGTTAAGTTTTATGGTTCATAAAACATACAGTAGTTTATGTAACACTTATGGAAGGAGTCTCCACTTTTAGCTCTTTGGCGTTTTCCAGTAAAGCAAGAGCAGGCCAGAGGATCTCACATTAATCTTTAGTTTACAGTTTATTTATAACATGACAAGCTGTAATATGACAAGCTGTGAAATGATCTTTTTTCGTCTTAGTAATTTCAAGAAGAAAAAAAAAGACAGAGGCTGGTGATGGAACGAGTATTTATAGCTTTTAAAAAGTAAATGAGAACATGAACTTGTTTTGCAATCATTACATGTGATGATTTAATGATAAAACATACAATGTGCTTTTTTTATTGTTATTCTTCTTCTTATTATTATTATTATTATTATATGGTATAAGACGAATAAAACTCTTCATAATGCTTTAACAGTAAAACTGCCATCCGACTCCTCAATACAGTGAGAGCGGACTGATAAACACACACACACACACACACACACTCAGATGAACACCACCTAGCAATTTCGGACACCAACCAACACAATTGTTTTGTTTTTTTGTTGCACAATATTTACTGCTGCTATCTGCACAAGTACTTTTCTCTTTATTACCATTTTAGCTACCAATTAGCACTACCTCAAATCAGCTTTGTGTACTAGTCGGCATTACATAGTCACAGTGTACTGCATTGTATCATATTTTTTACTGTTTGCACATTTGCACAAGTGCACTTCATGATGTCTTTTAGTTTTTTGTATAGTTCTTAACTAGTTTTATTAATTAATTTATAGTATTCATCTGTTATATCTAGCACCTCGGTCCTGGTCCTGTTTCGTTTCACTGTGCACCGGACTGTATATGGTTGCAATGACACTTGATCTGACCTCTAATAAATTCATTAGCAATATACTTATTATATAATTTATGCCACAGGTTAGCTAATATAAGCCTAGCTAATTTACTGTGCAGTTTGAAGCTAGCTAACATCATTCTAAATCTATACTGTCTCATTAAAAGTGTCATGAAGAGCTGGAGGAAAGGCAACAATAGCTGTAATGTAAAACCCACCAACATAAAGGTGCATAAAGGTGGCGCATAGTAACATCTGGCTAACATCTGGTAACATCTACACCGAAGCCTTGTTCCACAGAGATCAGACACACATTTAAAGCTCTGTGAAGCAGCGAGGCAAGAATCTCTCCCTCATCTACGCCTCACCACATTTAACTGGCTTGTTACACATCAGGAGGCGGGAAGAATGACTCTCCGCCTGGTTCAGCCAATCAGACGGCAGATGTCTGGGGTCATAAATTCAATCGGACGCCTGTAAACCCGCCATCCGTCGGCCTCGCCGATTTAATTAGGCCTCTTGATTTGAAAGGCTCGGCGGAACCTGTAGCTGTAACACATTCTAATGACTGTGACAGATGTTGCGCCGTTATTCCGTCTCTCCGAGCAATTACTCTCACGTCGTCTGTGTGCTCTCCACAACTGTTTTTCTTTTTCTATGTCACCTGTGAGGAAAACAGCACCTGCGCTGAGCTGCTGCCGTCGTCCCCGAGCACAAACCGCCTTTCGCAGGTCGCCAGATTTCAAAGGCTCGGAACGGGACCCTCGGCTCGCGGCAATCTGTCCACAAGCGCCGAGAACGCGGGCTGAGCGTCTGTTTGTTTTGACATGTGTGGAAATTTCTTGGTTTATTTCTCTTTTGTTTTTGACGCCACCTGAAGCTTTGTTGTCTCTATTTTGTGATGACCTCCGAAAACTGTGAAATCGAGTACGTTTTATCTCTCAGGCCTCTAGCAATTTTCACTGCTTTTATTTGCATAAACATTTCAACATGATTGCTTCATTATTCCATCACCCATTTTCGCTCATTAGGTATCAACACTTATTAAGTTGTCACTTACGAGTTATCCAAAGATTGTTTTAGAAATGTCCCGCACTAACACCATCTCCATCTGGCTCTTTTTAGCTAATTTAATCACACCATGTATCGTTACCTTGGTAGTTTTGACTTTGTTGCCCGTGCTGCAGGACCATCCCGTGAGGTCGGGCAGAACCTTACAGTCCTCTCCATCCAGACACGGGTGCATCTGACACCACCATTTCTGCACGACGATGGACGCTGAGGGAGGACAAAGAAAGAGTCAGACACGCGAATAAAGACAGGCAGACGGAGATGGAAAAAAATTAATGAAAATGTTTTCTGATTGGAAATCATAATCTAACCAACATACAGTTAAAGTCAGAAGTTTGCATACACTTATGTTGGTGTCATTAGAAAAAAAATTTTTACAACTCCACAGATTTCATGTTTACAAACTAAAGTTTTGCCAAGTCATTTAGGACATCCACAACAAATTTTTCCACTTAAAATTTATTACATCACAAAAAATGTAACTAATATATAAATGTAATGACCATCATTATATCTTGGAGAAAAAAGGACGAGGATTGCAAGCCGAAGAACATCCTCCGAATTGTGAAGAATGGGGGTGGCAGCATCATGTTGTGGCATGGTTTGCTCCAGGTGGGACTGGTGCATTTTACAAATTAGATGGCATCATGAGGAAGGAGGATTATGTGGATATATTCAAGACATCAGCCAGGAAGTTAAAGCCTGATCGCAAATGTGTCTTCCAAATGGACACTTACCACGAGCATACTTGCAAAGTTGTGACAAAATCGAGGTTGAGATAGTTTAGTGGCCCTGACCTCAATCCAATAAAAGAACTAAAAAAGTGTGTGTGAGCAAGGAGACCTACAAACCTGACTCAGTTACACCAGTTCTGTCAGGAGGAATCGGCTAAAATTCCAGCAACTTTGTTGTAAGAAGCTTGTCGGAAGGCGACCCGAAACATTCGACCCAAGTTAAACGATTTTAAGGCAATATTACCAAATAGTATCTAAGTGTGTGTAAACTACTGACCCACTGGGAATGAGATGAAAGAAATAAAAGCTGAAATAAATCTTTCTCTCTAGTATTATTCTTTTCTTATTATTTTATTTCATATTTTTAAAGTAAAGTAGTGATCCCAGCTGACCTAAGACCTTTACCTTTACGGTATGTTTACTAGGATTAAATGTCAGGAATTGTGAAAAACTTTCAAATGTACTGTACAGTATTTGTATGCAAACTTTTGACATCAACTGTAAATTCAATCGAATGCTTCTTTTACATATTAAAAACTTTGTATCTACAAGACTTGAACGACCCCTTGAATATTTCCACATGCACACAAAAAATATATATATACTGCATTAAAGTTTATCTCAATCGGAACAAGTTTGCACTCGTTTGTGATAAATCACAGACCTTCTTCTATGACGACATTTCTACATGTAAATTTAGATGTACCTATAAAGAGAGCGGGACGGGCTTTTTAGACTCACGCTTGTTAAGAACAAACAAAAGTTCTTTGTCCTTTGCTTTGGGAAAGGACAACTCCTTGTGACATTTTCAAGTAAGTAACCTCATGTATCATTCCTGAGACTTGCATTCAATGCAAATCGTAGTTGGTTGGAATGAACTTTATGGGAAGCAGCTATTTATCATAACAGCAAAGAAGTAAAAAAAAAAAAAAAAGACACCATGTATGTTCCAGTCCAGCTCAAACAGAGGAGTAGAGGGGACAGAGTGGTAAGGGTTTAGTTTAATGGATTGAAACAAATACTGGCTCAAAAGCTTGATTCTGTGCTTATTGACTCATTTTGGATGTGTTTGGGATCATTGTGGTGCAGGAAGATCCAACCACAATCCAGCTGTAACCTCTTGGCAGAAGTAGCCATGTTTTATTTTAAAGAAGGGATGCATGACGACATGTTTCCTTGATTCTCACTAGCAGATGGCAAAAACAAGAACGATCCATGTGCTTTTCCTACTGCTCTCAAATCAGCATCGGAGAACAACAATAACAACTGATCAGAACCCCAGCACGGACAGATAGAGCCACGCCCCCTTCTGAGCAGCCAATAGGAAAAGGTCATAAGTCAGTGGATTTGGATGGACACGTCAACAGCTTGATTCTTGAGCCTCTGAACAGTTTTATAGCAAAATGAATGTGTTCATGATCGTTCACAATAAACCACAACGCCGCTTTAACCTCTTGGCAGAGTGAGGCAGATTTTAATTTTACAATCACATGAAATCTCAGAGACAAGCCTTGATATTAGTTCATTACTGGTTCTACATTTATGTTTTAATAAAATAAACCATTAAGGTTGTGAGCAGAGCTGTGAGAGTAAATCGATCTTTTCTTCTTGGTCAGTTTTCGACCAGTCGATTCAGATGTTTTCAATTATTTAGGTAAACTTTGAACAAGCATTAAATGCTCTAAAATGGATGAATTCCTTATAAAACATACCACACAGCTTTTGCAGAAAATACAAACTGCTTTAATCTATTGAAGATACTCGTATTGTGCAAGAGTATCACTTCAATTCGGTTTTTGAGTTTATGGGTGCTTGGTGCAATACCACCACCTACTGGACTGGAGTGTGGAGCAGATAATTAGCGGAAAAAGAAAGCTTATCTTTTTTGTACGCACGTACAACGCAAGTTACACATTATGTACGTGTTTGTTAAGTTCTTCTTAATACTACTTTATAAAATATTACTGCTTGAGACAAATCAGATAGTAAACTTTAGTACTAGTGAATCAAATCGAATAGAAAAATCGCAACGCACAAAAATCTAATGGATGATCTAGCTATGATTTGATGGAACGGTTCCTTTAAGAGCGCTCAGGCGGTGTGAGATTTTCATCAAATTTTGGGTGCTTGTTGGGGATTTTATTAAATTGGCCATAAAATTTGAATATCAGCCAAGATAAAGAAAAGCTCTTTAAAAGGTAAAAGGTTTTGCTGCTACAATTTAATTTCTGGAAAGTGAAAAGCTTAATAATACTAATATATTCATTTATCGCTGTTTATTCAGACGGTCACGATCTACCCGGGTACACCAGGTTTTTATTATGAGCAAGCGAGCTTGTTTTTATTTCCATAATCCAATATACACTGAGTGAGTAAAGCATCTGGACAGCTGTTGTGCCTCTGTGTTTTAGAGGTGAATCACTAAAACGTCCTCACATCCTGTCTAATGTGTCTCACCTGCCGCACATTTTACAACGTATGCTAATTTTTTCGAATATGTTCCGACACGAGACAACAACAAATAGTTTAGCAATGTCACCTGCTTTCTTTCACTCACACACAAACACACACACACACACACACACACATTTACTCATGATCAAGACCCTGACACTTTCTTTCTTCTTTATTTAATGAAGTGCACATGCTAACGAAGCTTAAACTAGCTATCAGTTACATTTAACAATTTAATAAATCACCATCTCTTTCATTAGAAAGCTAGCTAAAATTATGCTAGCTGTTATGTTATTGAAACAGTAGCTAAAGGCACTAGCGTGCTAGCAAACTTTGGACAGCAACTATATATTGTGAATAAAAACCACTAGCCAGGTTTTTTAGCCATAAACTTATGTTGTAATTTATTTCCTCTGTGTGTGTGTGTGTGTGTGTGTGTGTGTGTGTGTGTGTACTGATGCAATAACTGTTAAGTGGCTCTAGAGATCAATGACTGTAATTATCCTTAATTTAATGTGTGCATGCATGTGTACAAGTGTGTTAATGGGAGAGTGTGTGAGAGAAGAGGAAGAGGAAGGAAGGAGAAGAGGAGAGTAGAAGAAGAGGGGGAGAGGAGAGAGAGGAGGGGGAGACGAGAGGAGAAGGAAAAGGAGTGAAATGAATAAGTAGGAGTGAACAAGAGATAAGGAGTAGAAGAAAAAAAAAAGAAAAGAGAAGAGAAGAAAAAGAGTTGAGGAGGAGAGGAGAGAAAAGGAGAAGAAGAGAACAGGATGGGAGGAGAAGAGGAGAGAAGAAAAGAGGATGGGACAAGAGAAAAATGAACAGGAGTGAAAAGAAGAAAAGAGATGAGTGGTAGAGAAGAAGAGAAGGGGAAAAGGGAAGAAGGGAAAAAAGAAAAAGGAGGAATAAAAGGAAGTATTAGAGAAAAGGAAAAGAGAAAAGGAAGTGAAACAGAGGACAGAAAAGAAAAAGAAGAAAAGAGGAAGAAGGGATGAGATGAGGAGAAGAAGAGGGAAAACAAAAAGAGAAGAAGAGAGAAGGAAAACGAGGAAAAGAAGAGAACAGACGACAAAAAAGAAGAACAGCGGAGAAGAGAAGAACAAAGAAACAAAAATGTAAAAATACAGATAAGGAAGGAAGTAGAGGAGGAGAATTAAAAGATAAAAAATACAGAACAGAATACAAATAGAGGAGAGAAAAAAAAATTAAAAAAGAGAAGGCAAATAAAAAGAGAGAGAAAGGTACTCTGAGAACACAGAAAGGATGGAGAAGCGAAAAAAGGAGAAGAGAGGACGTAAAAAGAAAAAGAAGAGAAAACAGAAGAGAAGAATAACAGAAAGGAAGAAAAGTATAGAATAGGAGAGGAATGGAGGATAGGAGGATCAGAAGAAGAAGACATTCAAAGAGAAGAATCATCTCACTCATCTTCTCTCACTGTCACTGTTTTTTCATTCCTTACATCCCTCTCTCTGTATACATGTGTGTGTGTGTGTGTGTGTGTGTGTGTGTGTGTGTGTGTGTTTTGTGTGTTCTGGTTACAGATGAGAACACACTGAATGCTGTGAAAGAAAATCCAGCCGGCTCATGAGGCTGCTAATAATTCGATCGTCGCTCATTAAGCTCCCTGTGTGCTGCTGTAATCCCGACGGATGGACCGACGGATGGATGGATGGATGGATGGAGCGAGGGAAGAAGAAGAGCTCAGCTCTCCAGGTGAGAGGTGGAAAAGCAGAGTGTCATAAAGAATGAAAGAATGTTTTTGTTTCTTTTGCGTTTCCACTCATGGCTGTATTGTGTCTGACATCATGTGGCGGCCGGAGAAACTGCAAGTCAGATTTTGGACGGTAAAAGAAAAGAAAAGAAAACAGTCAGAGATAACTAGTAAGAGTGAGAGAGTTGGGACTCAGACAGGAAGTGGAGCGTCTTCCACATCGATCTGCTAATCATCACGTTTCGATGTGACATCGTACTCGGGCGAGTGAGGAGTAAAACGCGGTCGGCGATAATTGCTGGTTAATTAAGTGGCACTAATTTTCACATACTGTAATTCTCACTTATTAGCGAGTTTAAAAATATTTTGCTGCGGGAATGCTGTAATCCGTGACGATTTACAATCTGCAGCCTGAAATCGTTCCGTCTGTGTGCGAGAGGAAGAAACGCCGACAGATTCGCTGGGCAAACATTTTCAAGCTTCTGATCTCTAATTAACAGGTTTATACAAGTGCTGTTTTTTGGGGGGGAGGGAGGGGTTTTAGTGTCTAAATCTCTAATTAAAGTGTGATGTGGATTTAAAGGTCTCGGTATTTATCTTTTTATTTAAGGGGTTACCACAGGTCAACCAAAGTTTGTGTATGTGTGTGTGTGTGTGTGTTAATGCTCTAGCTGAAATACTCTCAGATAATGCACTTTTATACCTCAGTCTCCCTCTGTTTCACTCCTTCTCCGAATGTGCCGTTTTAGTGTCTGCAGTCCGTTACACAGTGGACATTAAAGCGTGCTTTACGTCACCAGCGCCGACGTCACTTCCTCCGTGCGTTACCCTGGTAATGTAAGCAACTCAGATCCCTGTTGCGGCTGCTGCGGAAATTTCACACTACGGAAATTAAATTTTTAATATTTAATGAAACTAAAACTGATACCCTTATAAAATATATACCACTGAAATGTGTATAACTAATTTACAAGATGTACAGAGAAATTATTATGGTACGGAGAGATTTATGGATTAAACTTACCACTATTGTGTTATATTTATATTATACCGTCCTCGACAAAAAGGAAAATAGATATATAAAACCATTTTCAAGCTTAAATTTTTCATGTCCACTTGTTCTCTTGTTCACACACTGTTCACAATTAACATGGCTGAATACCCTATGAGGTGAACTTCGCAGGGAACTTCAAGCCGATCGGGACGCAGCAAGTGTCTGTTTGAACGAGATCCTGCCACGTCCCTCCAAAGAACTGCAGAGCTGAGCGACAAGCCGGGGGAGAGGTATCGTCTTATATGAGGTCACATTAGGGGAGAAATCTAAATGGCTTGTTTAAGCCCTGGCGAATACAAAAATGAAAAAAAGGACAAAAACCAGGGAATGTTTTTTTCTCACAATTTTTATGTGCTCATGACTAAAAAAGTGAATATTAAAGTGAATAATAAATCTAATTTGGTGCTTTTATGTAAACCCAGTGACGTCGGTTCTCAGAACATCAGAACTGCTTTCAGAAAGTGAGGAACCCTGGTTCCTGTGTGAGGCCGGCTCATTTGTTCAGTGCAGTGCTTTATTCCTTTTACCCCACACATATTGACCAAATAAAACATTACATATGATCTCCTGCTGAAGACACGCACCTCTCTCTCTTAGCTGTGTGCACTTGCACACCTCTGCTACTTTTTTTTTTTTTTTTGGCTGCACAGTCATTAGCCTTTGTCACGGCACGTCCAATATCTCTCACACACACACACACCTTGAGATATCGCTCAACAAAAACAACCTAAATCCATTTCCATTCGTCTGTTAGACTCGGCCTCTGCCTCTCCAGAGCCCGCATGCTGCCACGCTACCCGCCTTCATCGACTCTGCTGCAGGTCACTGCTTTTGACACGCATTAATGTCACGTATTAACTCGCAATACTCCTCCCTGGGTTAAGACGAACCGCGTACCTGTGAGCTAAAAGCCGAGGTGCATCCTAATGGGCTGCCGTGACCCCGCTGACCTTTATTTATTAGACGTCAGGCATTCGGGCTCACAGAGCTGACACATGATCTTGTGGGAGAGATGTGAGGTCGTCCGGAGGTTTTCCTCCACGGCCCCGAGCTACTTAACCACGATGTTTAGTATTTATTAAGACACAGAGAGAGGTGGAGATTAATCCTCATTTAAGCCTGTCAAAAACACGTCAAGAATTCAATAGAGAGAGCGAGAGAGAGAGAGAGAGAGAGAGAGAGAGAGAGACGGCTGCCAGTTCTTATCAAACCCAAGTTTTCGACATTGCTAACAAGAAAATCCTCGCAGAAGAACCAGAATTTAACCACAGTAGAAATCGAAGAGTGAGAGACGGTGTAGCGTATAAACAAGCACAAGGCGAGGCTTCACAGTCTAAAGCTTGCAATTTCAGGACAATTTATTAGGAACTCAAGCCAGCGTGTTTCACTGAAGTTCATAAGAACCAAAAGAACCAATAAGAGTTCAACCAATGCTTAACCATTTATAACTTTTCCTTTGATCTGACTCGTAACTATGAGACCAACTGGACAAAAAGAGCCACGGCATGCTGGGTAAGATTTTTCATGTATCCTTGAAAATGAATAAAAATTAGCATGAATTATATAACTTACTGTATATAACTGTTCAAATCATACGGCTGCTGTCATATTCCACACTATATATTTATATTTTTATGCTTCTCATGCTTTACATGTTCATTTTGTAAATTCTGTTCATTTTAATTCTATTTTAATTTTCTTTCCTATTTTAAATCTATTTTTCATTTTCAGTTTAAATGTCGTTTTTACTTTAAATGTAATTTCCAGCATAAAATTTAATTTTGTAGTGTAATTCTATATTTAGTGTTAGTTTTCTATTTTAGGGCATATACAGTACAGTCGTCTCACTGCATGTTATACTGTGTATGATTGTGTATGTGATGATGTAATTATCAGCAATAATTTTTCAGCTCAGCGGACAAAAAAGAAATAAATGTAATTACAACTTATTTTTTTAAATAAAATCTGCAATACTCTTATTAAACTAAAGTTCAGTATGAACCATTATGATCCCTTTTCTTTACTTTTGATGAATTTCTGGAAAGAAACAGCCAATCAGAGTTCAACTTTTCTGGCTGAAAAAAGCAGAGCGAGCAGTTTGGGAGGTTTCCAGCCAACTGTGCTACTTCATATCATCTTTAAAAATATGTCTTCAAGTCTTCGGGTAATAAATATTAATCCGATTTTAGTGATTTCCATGAAAGAGATGAGCTGGTGCTATTTGTCCAGGATTTTTTTAAATCAAAGTGGGTGGGTTTTTACCACTTCCGAGTTATTTTACAGTGTGATTTGGCAACCCTCTAGTTTTAATGCTGTTGCAATGGTGTAAAATTAAACATTGGGGTCACAGCAACTTTACACGTCTGACACAGTCTAAACGAACTCATCTGATGCCAGCGGGTTCTAGCGGAGAGCTCTTGTGTGCACGTTGGGGCTCGTAGAGGTCGTCCATATGCGCCCTTTTTGAAGCCTTAAATGAGACACTGTAGACCAACCAGTATTTGTGAATGAGCAGCAGAATCAAATTCCTTGCATGCTAAAGTATGTAGAGTAAACTTTACACATCTGACACAGTCTGAAAGGAATTCATCTGATGTCAAACGTGCTAGCGGAAAGCTCTTGTGTTTTCTCAGAGGGTTGAGGCACTGAGTTACTGATCGCAAGGTTAAAGGTTCAAGCCCCAGCTCCACCAAGTTGCTATTGTCAGGCTCTTGTCCCTGTCTGCTCCAGCGCCGCTGTATCATGGCTGACCTGCGCTCTGGCAGTAATGGATATGTGACAAATAAATGGCTTGACTAATATGACCGACCAGTGATGACGCTTAACCAATTGTGATTAGTCGATGTGTATAAAGAAAACAACTGTAGCTGTGCTTTGTTTCATAGGGGAACTTAACAGACTCTAAACAGATCAGATTATTGTTTCTAACTCAATAACGTTTTATGTCTCAATCATCTTTAAATATATATTTTAATGTTATCACTTCGCTAATCAGACTGTAGGGGGTAAATCAAATGGAAAATATATTTAATGAAAACCTGTTTAAACTCTTTCCCCTTACTGTTTCCAGCCATACAGCTACTCTCTGCTTCAATGAGCTTCCTTCAGCTAAATACTTACCAAAACCGAACCAATTCCTTCTACTGAACCTGGAAAACAAAAACCTTTCTTCCTAATCAAGAACGACCGATCTAACAATGCATGTGTACCCAATGTGGCTGTCATGATGAAATTTATGACCACTGGCACGACTTCACATGACTGGCACGATGGTCATCTAATCCCCAGATTTAGCTGGGATCGCACACCCTGCCACACTGTCCTTGTGTATATCCAGAGACTTTATCACATGTAACAAGCTGGCACAGAGATCGAGTCTCAGTTAATCCACAGATTAAAGGCCAGATCTGGGAACAGAGTCCATCTGGCTATATAACTGCGAATCAGTTAAGAACTGATCCTAGATCAGGGTCTTTCATCGACCTCTTTCTCTTTATTTCTGTCTCTTTTTCTATAATGGGCTTTTAATGGCCACACAGGTGCATGGAGACCAGCGAAAAGTCTCAGGGGTCCGGAGGTTTTAAAAGAGAGCACGAGGTTTAAAACAGCAGGGGAACCCAGGAGAGTCAGGAGTGACCGCTACATCCTTCAAAGCAGTTATCATGCTTAGATTTAGCATTGTTTTAACATCTCAATTGCAAACATTAGAATTAAGACAGATCTCCAATTAACGTTCTAAAACAGTCAAGTTAAACTCAACTTTTTGTAATATTTGTACTAGTTTATCGAATCTAATGACATTTAATATCTTTATAATAAGCCAATATGTGTGAGGAGACCATACCTTTGTTTACAGCATCCTATATTCCCTGGTTCATTTTTCTGTTAACACACTTTATTCCTCCTGGATTGTGTTCGAGACAAATGTGACCCATTTGAAGATTAAATATTTTCTAAAAACTAACCAGTTTATTTTACTGGAATGAGCCTTCAAATCTTTTTAAACACAACAGAACTAATGGTTATCATTTTTGGAGGTTTCTAAGAAAGTATTTCATCAAAAAATAAAGATTTTCTTTTTTCATTATGTGCTACACAGACCAGGGAACATGGCAGACTGGGAACACAGGACCCTAGGCTCTGGGAACATAGGATGCTTTCATTATGGGATCAAATAAATGTGAGGAACAATGGACCCTGGGAACATCGGGATGACCCCAGAAGAAGCAAATGTGTTAGCAACCGCAATCACTAAGCTAGCAACATTAATGCACGCTTTAATTCCTGTACAACTGTATAAAAAATTGTACTCATTCATATTGTCTAATTAGTAAAGACAGAAATACGTAATAATAATAATAATAATAATAATAATAATAAAGGATGTTAAAGTTAAATAAAGTTAAAAGTAATTGTTTAAACATATTAGGTTGGAAATGACCAGCCAAATTATACCCAAAAAGGCTCCTTAAACATTTTTATTTGAAATTAGATCCAAAACGTCTAAACAGCTGTAACTTTGCTGACAATCAATATCTATACATATAATAAAACTATAAAGTTGGCGTGTTTGCACATTAAAGATATTTGCGGGAAAAAAAAATTTGCGGGGACGTAAGATGAGTAATAGAACACATCAAGATGGTTTTTTGGAATTTTTGTCTGTCTGTCTATCTGTTTGTTTGTGCACAGATCACGTAAAAACTACTTAACAAATTTAAATGGGGTTTTCATGGATGTATTTGGCCGAACTTGAGGTAACATATAGGCTTTGTCTCATCGTAATCCACCCACGGGAGGAGAAAATATGCTAATTGAAATTTAAATGAAAATTTAAATCGACCTTGAAAAAAATCATTCATTTATCTCAAAATTCAACAGATGGCGCTGTACACGCTTATGAGTGTGCAATTAAATTCCATTTGAACAAAGTCTCTGGCACATTTAGTTTCTCAATAAGTATGAGCCCCAAAGTGAATATTTGTACATGTACTGTATTTTTTTTAATTATTATTTAATACAAATATTAAGTAATTATTAGGGGGAAAAAATTGTTCACCCTTGAAGGACTTCCTTATCATTGCACACTTATGTGTGTGTATCCTGTATGGACAAACCGGAGACAAGCAATGCCACACTCATTGGTCAATACTATTGGGATCTATTTAACATACACACACACGACAAGCCTAGAATGTCTCGTTTCTTTGAAGGAATCCCTCTCTCGTGCATGTCGAGGAGGCGGGCAGAGGTTCGGGATGCCACCTGGGACGAGTGTTGTTATGGGCGAGACGTTCAGCGTGCACTCGGGAGGTTTAGAGCTGCAGTGGTGTTGATGGGGGTGAGTGACCCTCAAACGCCCTCCCTCTTCCTCCACATGGCTGCAGAGAAAATCTTTCTCTCTCACACTCAATGAGGACGACCCCAAAGCTTACACTCTCTATCAACACAAAATCTGTACACACTCTCTCACTCAAGCACACACACACACACACATCCTTGAGTTGTTGTTTCATCAGCACTATGTACGCTCTCTAAGGAAGCACTTTATTTACAGATCCACTGTATAATCTTCCACAGACTAAGAATTAATCGTGTAGCCTGTCAGGGAAACGGGTCCACTGCTGTCTAGGGATAGTTCCTGTGATATAAAAAATATTTCTGAAAGCATAGTCTAACATCCCAGTCCACATGAAAACACAAAAACTTGATTTGACACAAATCTCACAAGCACGACAAGCAATATTTTGCCACCTACGCACAAAGGTGTAACAAAACATAAAACTAAATTAAAACTGAGAACACCAAAACTGTTTGGACAACAAAGAAACGGCCTGGTGAGCAGTCATGACTAACGGACGTACGTGACATCAGACATCACAAAGGGGCTTTTCTAACAGCATTATGACAAAAAAACTGTAGCCACACCCACAGAACACCATAAACGGCAAAGCTTACAGTGAGCTGGGGAAGACAAAAAAAGACAACTAAACAGTGAAATAGCACCGTCTTAGCATGGTGTGTGGTAAGTCTTCAATACACACTAAATCCTTACTTCCTTTATTAATAGGGCGTCCTTATGTTGAGGCCAAAGAAAGACAAAAGTAGCAAAAAGTCGTGTTTTAAAATAAACCTGTAGTGGAATGACGGCATTGTGAAGGTAAAGCTTGAGCTGTCCACTAGAGATGGGAATCACAAAGGATCAGACGATACAATAGTATCACGATACAGTAAGTCCCCTACATACGAACGAATTCCGCGCCGAGAGCTTGTTCGTAAGTCCAGTTTGTTCGTAAGTCAAACACACATTGTCTTGGTACTAGGATACTAACACAATTGTCTTTACACAGTATATTACAGAACAGTGTTCTTTAGAATAGCGCAATTCATGATAAAAGAATGAGCAATGTCTGCCAATTATTTTCGTTTTTGTCTCCATCGTTATCGCTTGGCGCTTCTTAGCAGTACCAGCTTCATCTCCGCTGCTTTTACGCTCGCTTCCGGACATCCTGGGCTTCTACTGCGTTCGCTGGACTTGTGAATTAACTTCCGCGATTGAATATGCACGAGCGCTCGTGTTCGTATCTTCGAAAGTTTGTACATCGAATCTTCGTATGTAGGGGACTCACTGTGCCGATTCAATTTGTATCGCCATTCTATAGGTATCATGATTTTATAAACGTCCCAATTCGATATTAAATTTTCATCAGATTTCTTTACAATTCTTGACAATATCACACAGGATGCTGAGCTGTGTGCCAATATGTCAATAATTTAAAGCATGGCATTTATGGGATTATAGAGGGACGCCACCATTTTGCCACCTTAAAAGCAGAAATGTATGAATTATTTTGAATTTGATTTTGGACTTAGTTTTGAATTGCAATATGTAACTGAATAACTTTTTTCCCATCCATGAGTCCATGAGTGTGTCCCATATCTAATACAGGGGTGCTAGAAATAGATTAAAGAAATCATCTTTCTTATCATTTCTCTTTAAATAATCTTTATTCAGACACAGACAGTCCTGGGTAGGACTGATGTAAAAGTTTTGAGATATTATGCTATCCTTTGTCTGACACATACCCTCCACGCAGGACGGCTGAGCGCGGGTCGTTCCTGCAACCTGTCCAGGGAAACAGGAACACTTGACGGTCTGCGAGCGCTCCTCGATCCGGTTCTTATTGCAGCAGCGATGGAGCGCCACGACCTCGCAGGTACCCTGCTTTACCTGGTAGTGACCTGTGAGAAGAACAGACAGGAAATAAAGCAGAATTTATTGTTGCTCTGAACTCTCGGTTCTGTTCTTCCAGAGGAGAAAGTCTTAGGGCATATTAAAATGCACTTATAAAAAGTTCATACAGTAATACGCATTCATAAGGATTTGTGGATACGGATCTTCCATGAATTTTCCATGAAGAAACATTTCGTTAACATTCATAGAAATAGTCTCCAGTGTCAGTGCCTTGTAACACTGTTAACAATAACACATGAGAGCCTTAAAGACGGGATAGTTCATCATCTGCAGCTTCTTTTTAAAGGTCCTATATTTTACTATTTCTGTAACAAATTATCACAGGTCTCAGGGCTTCTGCAAAGTGTGTGTGTGTGTTAATCAGTGTTGGGGGACGTTACTTTTTAAAGTAACTAATTACATTACAAAATTACTGTCATTAAAAAGCAATTTAGTTACATTACAGCATTAACTTCTGATAAAAGTGACTAGTTAGAGAACTTTTCCATTGCAGAAAATGAAAACTCCTTTGTGATTCCTCATGCATGTTTTAGTCGAGACCTTTATAATTATTCTACCATCATCCCTCAGCGACGTTTGGCTCATAATCTGTTAACTACTAACAGCAGGAATAACAGAGGGGGGCAGGTTATCGGGGGCGGGGCTTGTAGGACGACTTTCACGCACACACACACACACTAATGGAATGACTGCTGTCTGGCTCACGGATTACATAAACTGTCTGAATAACGGATTACATTTTTGAAAAAGTAACTAAATAACTGAGTACTTAAATGGCGGACCTAACGCGTTAGATTACTCGTTACATCAAAAAATAATCCAAGTACTGTAATGCATTACTTTGTACCGCGTTACACCCAACACTGGTGTTAATGCTCCATCAGATAATCAATTTGTATCCTCCTCAAACTCTATTTCACTCCTTTTCCGAACGCACTGTTTCAGTGTCTGTGTAAATGGGCTACTGTTGAGCCACGCCCCTCCAGGAAACAGTAAATATGAACAACAAACTGGAGGAGGGGATCTTCTTATATGAGGTCACATTAGGTCGGAAATCTAATTAGCTTGTTTAAAACCCAGCCAATACAAATATTTTGTGTGAACATATTATTTATATATAATATTTTAAAAAGCCAACAAATTCCAAGATCGTCTTACAAACAGCATGGAATAAAGCTCGAAACTTTTTTCCGAGAGTTTTGTCTAACCTGATGAGCGGTATTTCAGCGTTATTTGTCCTGTGAAGCCTGCTGAGATCCATAAATATAACCGAGTGAGTAAACACGGCTCACACTGGTGCTTTCTTCTCCAAATAAAGACTACATCATTATTATTCACACCCTGGGAGAGCTGGGCAGAATGATAAAAGAGACAGGACAGGGGAAACGAGAGACTGAGAGAGAGAGAGAGAGAGAGTGTGTGTGCAAGAGAGAGAGAAAGAGAGAGAGGGAGAGAGAGAAGCCTGCCAGCTTTATGTAAAGAAGTGGATAAATAATGACAAAATTGCGCCTCTTTTCAGCTCCTAATAAACCACCTGATGGCACTTAAGATGGCAGCGTATCAGGCAAGACTGCCAGCGTTTAGCAAACACACTGAGACCTGCCAAAGCACTATTTATCCATTTCTCTCTCTCTCTCTCTCTCTCTCTCTCTCTGGCAGCGTATCATACAGCCGTGCATAACGCACACGGCTCTGTAAGTAAGAGCGCACGCTTTCTCACGTCACACGCCAGCAGAAAGAAACTAGCTCTGGAGTTCGTCCAGACTCCGTCTCAGAGACATATGCGCCAGTAACGCGACGTGTCGAGTATAGAAACACACCTCATCATCTCAGTGACACCGTGTGCCGTGTTTTAACATACGGGTTCTAAACTCTAAATATTAAATACTAACATGAATAATTTTATCGGCAATAAAAAAATAAAAAACAAATAGATTTTTTTTTTTTCGATGGAGTGCCAAATGTAAATTTTTGCTGCAATTTTATTAAAATATTTCACCTTTTTAAATGTTTGCTTGCTTTTTTTGGTCCATTTTTGAAAATTAAGTGTTTAATAATTTTTATTATTTTTTTAAATAATAAAAAAATTAATAAAAAGTGTGTAAAATAAAATTTATATTTTCTTTTTTATGAATATTTATCAGGGTTTATGATGTTTTTTCATGCTTTATATAATTAATTGTATTTATGATACATATGATGTATTTTAAAAAATACAAATAAACAAAAAAAAACGATTTCTTAGAATCAGATTTCTTCACATTTTTAACTTTGTGTTTTTTTTTCTTCTTAACCCTTTGAGGTTCACACCAAGAAAATTGCAATTAAAAAATTATTTCTTTGCATTTTTTATTCCTTTAGTACA
>JAQMYG010000016.1:20635952-20664575 GCA_030014215.1 Clariallabes teugelsi
CACACTACACACTACACATTACACTCTGGTCCACACTACACACTACACATTACACTCTGGCCTACACACACTATACACTAAACTTTATAATCTGACCCACACTCTCACTATACACTAGACACTACACTATGTTCATATTATACACTATCTCCTGCACTGTATATGTCCTAAACCACAATTGGCTCAGTGGTCTGCACTTTGTATTCCCTCCACTCTGTACCCTTCTTCACCCTAGATTTGCTAATAAAGGACACGATGCGTTAATTAATTACATGCTGGGTTTAACATGCAACAGCGAGGAGAGTGCTCAACTGCTCAGTGATTTGGTTGTGTTGGACAGGAAAAGTGGAACTCCTTGACTGTGGCGAACTCTACAGACAAACTCAGTGACCCTGCATCAGTCTTATTTACTGCAGGACGTCCATTCGTCCATTTGAAACATGACATCCCTACAAGAAACAGTTTATAGTGTATACTACACTGTATGTAGCACAGACTTTACACTAGGTTATTTAGTTACATATCGGAATTGTTTTGTGTGGGATGTATAACTACACTGACTCCAAAAGTATTTTTGTAATCTTTTTTTTGTTTGTTTATAAATGTTTGCATTTTAGGTGGTGAAATGCTGCAGTTCCTCAAAAATCCTACAGGTGGTGCAATCTAAAATATTAACACATTGTCAGGCAGCACACTCTATCCTGCAATATTGTTTTGCACAATTATTACAAAATCCAAACAAAAAAAAATATTGAATCATGATATTTATAAAATCTTGATACGAACAGAATCGCAATGTAAATTGAACCGGCACCTGGGTATCATGTTAACGTCGTATCGGGCGGTCCCTGTTGATTCCCATTCCAGCTTTATAGCCTACAGCATAAACAATACACACTATGCCTTATATCCTACATCTTAAAATTTTACCTGCAATTACCTGCAATCTTCACACCCAATAGCCTAGGCGATAGAGATTTTGTGCGTTGTATTCTAAACTCCATCATCAAATCCGCACAACCGTCCCCTTAAAGCATTACCCTATGTGCTCTACACCACTCTCCACTATGCCCAACATCTTACACTCTACACTTTAGCTAGGTACACACACACACTCACAGAACATTTTATTAACACTCACGTTTTGTCATTCACACTTTCCCGCACATCTGGAGAGTTAAGTCTCACTCTCTGCTCCTTAATTTAAAACGGCATGCATTACATCCAGCTGTTTAGATGACAGATTTGCTTCCACAAAAATAAATATGACACAAAATAAATAAATAAGCAAACAGCTATTTAATAAGATCACTTTTTCGTAATAGATGTAAAGCTTGAATTCTGGGTTTACAAAAAAAAAAAAATTATAAAAGTGCTAAGTGGACAGCCCTTGTCCAGAGTTAAATAAATAATGTGCTTGTTGTTTAATCAAGGTTTCCCTCCAACTCCTTATAATGTGATTCACATGTTTTTCTCAGTCAAATCAGTCAATACGCATTTTGGGGAGAGAGAGAGAGATAAAACCGAGTCGAGAGCTGTCAATCAGGCGACTGGCAGGAAAGTAGGCCCAGGTGGAATAAAGCATTCATGACTGTCTCTGATACAAAGCTGGGTTCAGGATCAATTAAATGCAAAAGAGAAAGAGCACCACTTCATACAGAGAGAGAGATAGAGAGAGAGAGAGAGGGAGAGAGAAATAGGAAGGTACTGTAGCAATCGAACAGAGACGGTTTAATCCGAGACTGGAGCGAGAAGAGAGGAGACGAGAGGAGAGGAGAGGAGAGAGAGCGATGAAAAAAGATGAGATGAGAAGTTGAAGATGACAGCATTTCAACCTCTGCTGTGTGATCCAGAACCTCTGCCTCGCTCTCCTGTGCTAGCTCAAATGCAAAGAGCCTGCGGGGAACACGTTCCATCCTGAGACCTCGCTCCGTCAGAAAACAACCCACAGCAACCAACCTGTTTTCCTCTCTTTCAGTCCAGCACATCCCCATCGACAAGCCTTGCTTCTCGATCCTGCTCTATCCTCACGAGAGGAGAGGAGAGACTGCATAGAGAGACGATACTGAAAGAAGCATCCTCTATTTGTAGACCTGTCTTCTCATATTCTGTCATCCATCTATTTTAATTCAGGCTCGTACTTAAAATGAAAAGAAGAGAGGAGCAGAGATGAAACGCAGCAGACTGAAAGGAATCTGAAAAGGGGACGGTGAACCTCCAGATGAAAAAAAAATTGAGCTCAATCTTTCCCCCTTTTTCTCGTCTCCGCCGCTCTCACCCGAGGCGCAGCACAGCACCGTGACACATAAGGCCCCGATGAAAGACACGACTGTGCTTGCGTCCCTGTCTGTCCACAGAGAGACACGTCCTGTCCGCAGGTCACACTTTACAATTCTGAGACAGAATCGGGTTCTGTCTTCAAACGCTGCGTTTCTCGTGATGTGCAAAAGTAATGGCTCCCACTTTTCACGAGACTCACAGTGACAGGGAAGAGATGAGGGCAGGGAGCGAGGCACGCTGGTCAACGCAGACAGCTCCAACACGCCACGGCCATGATCTCATTACTGCACCAATTAACATGCAGGAGGTCTGCTCTGTCCCATAGAGAGGCCACAAGGGAGCAAATGAGCGCGTGTGTGTGTGTGTGTGTGTGTGTATGTGTGTGAGAGAGAGATACTAACCTACACAATTATACTTACATTGTGTGTGTGTGTGTGTCCTCATTAAACATGTTCCAATCGTCCTATGCATTTAAGTAACTTCATCACAATTATCTGTAAATTGGCACCGCGCGAGCGCGTCAAATTAATACGCAGTAACATTCTTAACAAGTCTTAATCATTCTAAATAAATATTTGCACTCGATATTAAACTAAACATGTTTATAAACTTAATTTGTTTTATATACTTCAACTATTTTAACCGTAAAAGAGCGCGCGCATCATCATCATCATCATCGCTGGGTCGTGCGCGCGCGAGGCCACTGGTCTCCGCCTTGGCTTTAACACGGCGCGCGCGGGAAGAGGTAACAGGAGGAGAAGCGCAGCGCGCGCGAGAGAGAGAGGAGGAGAGAGAGAGAGAGAGAGAGAGAGAGCGATGGATAAAAGCGCAACAAAAAATAATACATGAGCACGCGAGGGCTCTACGGTGTAAAGCTCGCTCGCGAGTGCGGCGCGGCGCGTGCGTCCTGGACTAAAGCTCGTGCAGCTGGTTGGTGTCCTCGCGCTTTTAAATGTAAGGCATATCAGGAAAACCCCAGAGCTTCATCCATGAATTAAGTTTCCGTATGATTTCCGATGCGGTTAAACACAAAATAAACACTTTTTTTAACACTGGATTTGAAATACTAAATAAATAAATTATAATAATAATTAATAAATAAATAAATAAATAAATAAATAAATAAAAATTACCAGACTTACCGTTTTATCTAGTGGAGCAGGTACATCCTCGATCGTTTCCGGTGAGCTCGCGCACTCTCGCCGCCGCTCCGGATTAACTGCTGCGGGGGCCGCCGGTCCATCACGGCCAAAACCGCGAGCGAGAACGGGGGTTAAAAAAGCAGCAGTTTGTTTTAAAACTGTTTGTTTTATCTTCCTATTTTTCCAAAAAAATCAGGATAACCAGGGTGCCGTTATGAAATTTAAAAAAAAAATGTCTCCGTTTACCGAAAAAAAAAACTGTCAGAAGCGAGAACATTAAATCCGTAGAGGACGTTTTAAAGTGATCATGAGTTATAAAATAAAGGGAATTAGTTATTTTAAAAAAAAAAAAAAAACGTCTCCAGCCGCGTCCGTGAGCCCTAACGGAGCGCCTCGTGCGGTGTGGGTCGCGCGAGCGACGCGGTCCGTTGGTGAGCTGCGCTGCGTCCTCGCGATCGATTTGAATTTTGCCAACTCCGCCGCTCCGCGCACGTGCGCCGCGCTCGCGCTCGCTCGCTCGCTCGCTCACTTCTCTCTCGCGCTCGCTCTCTCTACACCCCGCAACCTCCCCCTCCTCCTCCTCCTCCTCCTACACGATGTTTTTTTTTTTTTTCCGCCGCGATTAGTGATGTCATAGCTTTCGAGTGTTTGGGGGAAAGAAAGAAGGAAGAAAAGAAAAACCCGGGGGTCAGACATTCTGTCATCATTTGTCATAATGAGATATGCGCGTTGTGTGCTTTCTCTCTCTCTCTCTCGGTATACAGTATGATGGAGTTTTTAATCGTGCACGATAAAGATCTCGATCGATCAATTTTGTGTAAAGTTATGTCTCGGATGAAGAGATGGAGGAAGATGACAAGAGGAAGAATGATGATGAGGAGAAGGAAGATGACAAGAGGATGATGATCGAATGTTGATGAGGATGATGATGAGGAGAAGACTGAAAAGGATGAGATGAAGGAGGAGGAGGAGGAGGATGTTGATGAGGGGAATGAGATGATGAGGAGAAGCAGGAGGATGATAAGATGGGAGGAGGACCGGTATCAGTTTTAAATTTCAGACTTTGATTTGTTTAATCCGGGCCATGTCCCCAAATCACACACTAGGCCACACACACCTTCTGCACTCCAGAGTGGGCAAAGAACAAAACGTGTTCCCAGAACCTCAGAACCATAAGCTAATGTAATAAAAACCAATCAGCCAACATGCAGAGTGTTCAGCTAATCTTCCATCATTCTAATCATTCAGTTTTTCCAGCATGCTGCAGTTTTTATATCTACAGCAATTACAATTTTAATAACAACAGTGCAAACAGAAGAATCATTTTATGTGAGTCATTAAAGCTTTGGAGTCTTGAGCTTAATCTTCTCCTGGAGATTGAAACACTGCACAATCACAGTTACAGTGTAGTGGTATTTAATTTAGTTTCATAGTTTTATAAGTGACAGGGCAATAAACAGGTTATTCATTTAAATTTTTTCAAAATCGTGTTATTATCCACAGCGGGAAAATAATATTTATATAACATTTTAAATATTTATCTATGGGGTTAACCATAAATTTCTTGATAAGCTGAAATAAATGGAATAAGTGTTCGGTCAAATCCAAGAGAACACCTTGCACATGGTTTACATAAAAATATAAAAATTTTAATTGAAACAGAATTTCATTGTTTAACCCAAATGCAGTTTAGACAAGTTTCTAGACAGGATTACTTCATTTCAGAGCGTGAACGAAAACATTCTATATCTCTCAATGATGTAATCTAAATATCTTATCTTGAAGAAACTGCCAAAAACTACACAGGATGGAGTGGAGATAATCAAATGAGTCCTGAAAACATCTAATCATGGAATGGGTGTTTAAAAAAAAAAAAGAAAAAAAAAGTGGACTTTCAGACAAGCTGACTAATACATCGTTTTCTCTTGCTACCCAAAAATCCATCCAGTATCCTTTACACCCGTTTCCATTCCAACGGCACGCGACACACGCTTTTAGTCCACATGTAATTCTGCACCTCGTGCACTTTCCACTTCTTGTCTAAATATTTTGCGTCTTTCACCGCATCATCACCCGATATACACACACCCCCTCTTCTCCCCCACCAATATGTAGCAGATGAAACGTGAAATTGGACAGCATGTTTTGGCCTTGGAAAAACAAGTCATAAAAAAAAAAGTGAAAGAGCATGGCAAGGTTGTTTGTGGTTAATATTTTATTAGGCGTGCCTTAAAAAAGGGCTGAAAAAAGATCTTCAGTGAGGGGAAAATAATAGCGCTGCAATACGGGAGGCCAGATCAGGGTTCTTGAAGAGGAGCTCACCTGCGGAAAAACCATGAGAAGAACTTCACTACTTCTTACAGTGGCCATTTTTTCATGCTTTGCTTCCGAGACTTGCTTGTATGTTTTGCAGCAGACTTGAGGAATAGTTCAAAAGGGTTCCTGAGTGGTTGGAACAGACGAGAGGGGAAACGAGGTTGCTGCTGTATCTTTAGGCACTTTGCAGCCAGTCATGTTAAAACATTTGTTCCAGTTTCTTTAATGTAATCTACATTGCTACCTTGAATGTAATATGAAGAAATGAGGTGGGGGTCTAGACTTTTGCACGGTACTGTAAAATCACGAATTATAATAGTGTGTTTAAGTGGTGTCTTGACGACATGTTCTGGTACTAACAATGTGTGAGTATATATACACTGTGTATACATAATAAGCATGTAATGACATCAGTGTGTACATTTTGCTTCCAGATCTGCAGTTATTAATTTAAATGATGATGATGAGGTAACCTGTATTTATTTACAGCAACCTTTTTTCTTGATATAGTGTTACTTAATATATTTGGAGTACAATACAAGGTCATTTCAGCACTAGAACTGAACAACTTAATGACTATCCATGGCATAAAAAAGTAACACAGCTAGTGTGTATGCAAGAAAGCAGAATTTATACACTGCGCATGGAATATTCTCAATCAATTTTTGACTTACACGAACCGGGGTCGCTGGCCGGACCCCGAGTCCTTCTTGCACGTAATCGCTCAGAGAGCTTAGCTCCACGGTGTCCTGTACGATGCGTGTCCTTCCCGAAAGAACAATTAAGGGCTGCTTTGTAATTCAAGGCCGATGATTTGCATGTCCCGTATTACCATATGTCCCATAATACCCAAGGCCACCCCGTTTGATGACAGAGAGTCTCGACTGATACAGTAGATTAGATTTAATAGCTGCGTATGTGAGCTGCTTTCCTAAACATCCTCTTACGAGCCCACTATCGTGTTCTGCTCGGTGCTCAAAGATTAAAGATGCGGTTTAGTTTCCTCTCCGGGTGAGAAGGTAATATTATAACTGCGCGTAAATCTGAGCAGACCGAACACTTTGCACTTTCAGCTTCACAGTCAGAAGTTCAACGTAATTACAGAAACACAGTATTTCATAAAAGGGGAGTTTTTTTTTTTTTTTTTTTTTGGAAGCACTTGAGCGGTTAAATAAACTTCACAGAGGTTCTTAGACCTTTCGAGATCAGGGACCGCCGGAACTGGAAAATTAAAAAGTGCACAATAATAGTGTTGGCCTTCTAGGTTTTTGAGATTTAATGAACAAATAGCTTTAAAACAGTGAGCTGTGATTTCCAGCACTGTAACCAACGAGCCGTTGGGGCGTCCAGACTTAATGACCAAGGTTTAGTTTAGTGTGCTACACCACAACAACAACAAAAAAAATCACTAACCTGTGCTGGATATTGGGCGGCTATTGGGTGAAGGATATAAAGGATAACAAATACACTTGTATGTTCCCACTCGACTGCATTACAAGTGTAATCAATTTGTTTTTACGAGGAAAAACACACACTCCGAAGCGTTTGGCTTACAGTAAATCATTAACATGAACCGCAATGGTGCCTGGAGTAGTGTTGGAAAGAAGTCACAGCGTCACGGCTGATCAGTCTTCATTATCAGGCGAGTAGAAAACGATTCCAGAGGGCAGCCTATAGTGTGGATAAGTGTACGTCTCACTGACTGTGAGGTCACTTTCCCTGTTATGACATCACAAAACTGTGCTCTCGTCAAGATTAAGAGGAAGACAACTATTGCAGCGTTGATAAACCAATTAAAAAAAACAAAAAACAATCTCAAATCAATATTTCCAGATTTATGTTCTGGAAACCTGACGTTCCTGTCCACGCTGTGACTCTGTAAGACGAGCTCGTGTGTTGAGGCCTCGGAAGGTTCCTCTCTTTATGAAATAAGATTTAGACGAAGGCGTAGATAAACACGCACGCATATAGGATAACACATATTACCGCGCAAATAGGAACGCGGAAAACCATAAAGGATGATGAAAAGAAAACCCAGCCAGGCTTCAGATCGGCAAGAAATCATCATCTCTTCACGTCTTCTTCTAATATCGAGACGCAGACGGAGGAAAGCAGGAAAGCAGATAGGATAAAATGATGCTGAGCGGTTCATTTAGGCCACGGAGAAGGAAAGAGGGGAAAGAAAAAGACTGACGTACACTTATTGACTGATTCGAGCAATAAAACGAGGGGCGGCTTTTATTGTAAAGCGGTGTCATCATCATGTGTCATCCTGGCAGCACGCGGGACGGACATTTATCACAGAGAGAGAGAAAGAAAGAGGAAACGTTCTGAGCAGATTTAGCCTTTCTTTAATTGTTTTACAAAAACTAATGGACGAGAAATGATGGTTTAATAATAGATGACACAAGTAAAAATTAGGCTTACTGTATGTTTAATGTCAATTAAAACACCTTTTTTTTTTGGAGAAAAATGATTTAAAAACAGATTTTAACATCAGAGCTGATGTACAGTGATAAAAGAGATGGAAACAGTCCACCCAGTACCCGAAAATCTTCTTTTGGAAACTGGACTTTCCAAAGTGTAATATATCATCCTGTCGATATCATAATCGTCAAAACGTCCAAATATATAATGGATTTGTCAGCATGTCAAAAATAATGGCACCCCGACTAACAAGTCATTTATTTTAAACACACTCCAATACAAAAACCTAGGAAAGAAAGAAATAGGTGTGCGTGTGCGTGTGTGTGTGTATGTGTGTGTGTGTGTGTGTCAGTGAGATGTTGGATGGAGTTTGGCATTCATCACTGCGCCACAAAACTTTTCCATGCATCTTTTATGACGTTTGAAGTTGATTGAGGGTAAGAGCTCCAGAACCATCTGAAGAAATGCATTTACAGGTCTTGTAAAAAAAAAAAAAAAATACAAATTTAAAACAGGACAAACCTACTACGTTGAAAATAATACGTTATACACAACATACATCCAGAACACAACTAAAAGTCGAGTCAGATCAGGATAAATCAGCAGCTCTCGCATTATAATAGTTTTGTTCCAGCATTTTGTGGTAACATGAATAACTGCCAATTCCTGCAACACACACACACACACACACACACACACACACAAATAATAAAACTGAGATCAGAGATCACTCGTGGTCTTTTACTGCCATCTAGTGCACCAGGAGTCACAGAACGCAATCTCGAATAAAGACGGGAAAATGGCGGTGTGTTTTTAAGGTCACGCAGATTAATGATGGTGACAGTACGGCCTGGACTCGTGCCCTTTGCGGTGTACTCATAGCTCATACCGAGCAGAGAAAGTAATGCGATGCCGAATGGGATTGCAAGCAGAAGCAGTCCAATTAATAATTTTAGAAATCACACACACACACACTAAACAGAAAACTTTTCTGCCTTGATTTGCTCTAAAACTATTGATTTGCTAACTTCTAAGCATTTTTCAGAGTGAGAAAATAAAGAAAAATACAAAAAAGAAAGCCCCATTTTTTTTTTTTTTTTAAATACGTTCATTTAAAGTTTCAGACACATTCGTGTACACATTATTTGGAAAAAAAAAAAAAAAAAAAAGACAGTTACATTCAATCTTCAGAAACGCGAAATACTGACACGTTTAAAAACAAGAAAGTGAAGCGTTTGAAACGCCAAGCAGCACACGATCAAGCTCCTCAGCAGGAATCTTAAGTCATACTTGTATTTTTTTCCCCCACTACATTGTGTCCCGTACTTTTTCTTCTCGCTGTAGGTCTTTGTACCTTTCTTGTGCGTCTTTTCATTCAGTACGTGAACACCACATGCACCTTTCACTAAAGGTACAAAACAAGCCAGAGTTGAAGGTACGACCCTCAGCGACAAGGTCAGGGTGTAGGGATGATTACCTCACACACACACACACACACACACACACACACACACACACACACACACACGGGTTTGAACTCAAATAATTCACTTGACAGTGTAAATAAAGATCTAATAGAGTAAAAAGTATTTTAAACATATCGTCATTAACATCAAAAATCCGTTAAACTCATTTCTAGGCCTGGTTTTGCATCCTGAGGTTAATCTGTTGGCAGGTAATTTAGTCTTTTACTCAGAATTAAGCCAATAGAATAATCTTGAATTCTATTAAATTTACATTTAAAGTTCAATTTGATTATATTCAAGATATTTCTGCTTAATGGAAGTCCAGTGTCAAGACGTTTCATTCGTGATTTTTTCAGTCAACCGTTCTTCAGTCACAATTTTTTATAAGCGCGTAAGGAAAAAAAAAAAAACTGTGTGTCATTCCAAGCTTGAAGCTTGAATTTCCAGGTTTATATTCTTGGAAAATCAATTTGCTTATTTTTAAAAAGTCAAAATTTTATTCCTAGAAAGAAGATTCTAATGTCGGAAAAAAAAATCGAGCACGAGGAGAACATGCAAACTCCATGCAAACAGACCCCGATGTGGGAATCGGACCCTTGACCCTAGAGGTGGGATGTAAACCACTACGCCCCCTCCAGTACAGCTACTGTAAAAGCAAAGAAATGACATTCAGTCTGTTCAAAATAAAACATTTCAGCTTGTAGACAAAATCGCTCAGCTTGATGTGTAACTGATGCAAACGCACGCGCATGCAAATCTCAGCAGTACAACAATAACAGAATAAATATAAACACACACACACACACACACACACACACACACACACCTTCCTCTTCTATGTCCTCATTTCTAAACTGCACGCGCAAAATACAGCATTGTTTTTTTTCTTTTTTAAATACTATACGGTTAAAATACTCATAATTTCCAGGAATTTTAAAGCTGTGCATTTTTCTCTCAAGAGCAAAAAGAACACCAAACACACAAACACATAAACACACATACAGTATCTCTGCCATGACAAATATAAAACATGATGCTGTAGAGTTGATACAAGAGAGCTCGAATCTTCAAGACAGCTTACAAAAAAAAACAAAAAATGAAGATTAAAATTAAATAAATTCTGAGAGAGTTCGCAAACACTGGACATCTACAGTATTATATTATGAGATATTATATATTATACTACACTAATTATAGTATATTTAAAAAAATTATCATCCACAAAAGAAATTGACAAAAAATATATAATATAGTATAATATAATAAGATTAGTTTTTTATATTATATTATATTATATTATATTATATTATATTATATAGAATGACATTCATGATTTTTGTAACACTGGCCACTGATGATTTGATTGTTTACAGCAACAAACTAATACAAAGAATTGGAAAAAAAAATCTATAAATTATGACCTTGACCTTATATTGATCATTATAGACGGGGAAAAAAAAACAATCTGATAATGTATTACGATTCTACTGTATTCATTCATGTATTCATGTAATTTATGTATCACAACACTGCCATTTTGTAATAAAATTTTTCATTTATACACACTGGCAGGCAGCACAGCATCGCATGTGATAGGAGCGAATTATTTGCTAAGTTTGTTTAGAATTGTAACAAAATCGTGATACTTACAGAATCGCAATACAAATCGGATCGGTATCTGGGTATCGTGCGTGATAATATCGTATCAGCAGGCCTCTAGAGATTCCCCCATCTCTATTGATGCTTAATATTTCATACGAGAGTCGTTACATCAGAGAAATCAAACAGACACTCATCAGTGCGTGTCCCCTGTCCCTGTCTTTAACTCCAAAAAATCCATCATATCGCAATTTTTTTTTTGCTGATCTGGGATCAGTTCTAGACTCCATATTATTAGTAGTTAAAGGTGACACCTGATCCAGGATCAGCATTCAGAAATTTTTTTGTAACAGTGTTTGAGCACCTTCCGAGCATTTCAGATTTTCGCGTACGTGTTGCTACAACGCTAAAGCTCATCTCGTCCCCGTGTGGAACGCCACGCCCGGTGTCTCCTCACGTGATCTGCAGCCAGCATGACCAAGCGCATGAACTCCTCACGGTCGAAGGTGTAGTTGGTGAATTTCGGGTGAGCTCCGAGTGTAGGGTGGTGTCCCTGAAAAAAAAAAAAAAAAAAAAAAACAGAATTTGTCTGACACAGATCAACTTGATGTCAAAAAAATAATTAATTTAAGCTCTTATATAATTTTGACAATGTTTTTTAAATATATAATTATTAACTATGAAATTATTACTATTAAAAGAAAAAAAGTGAAATGGTTTTTTTTTCCCTTTTTCCGTTTAATTGTTTTTTAGAAACAAAAAAAAATGCTCAAATATATTTTTGTTGCAAATTCTAAACCTATGCATATGAATAATGATCATTTCTTTTTTTTAATCATTTATTATTATCAATTTTATATATAATATATAACGACATATCCATGATTTTGTGTATTGCTGCTATCAGGGAGTTTTATTTTTATTTTATGAAACTCAATGGAAATTTAGGTGACAGCAAGAACAATGCAGTGTGCATGTACATGTGTGTGTGTGTGTGTGAGACCCTCTAACAACCTGACAACTTCAGTAGAAGATCAATAGCTATAAAGCTGCTGTAATACTGTAATTCTCAGGGGAGTGTGTGTGTGTGTGTGTGTGTGTGTGTGTGTGTGTGTGTGTGTGTAGAAGCGTCTGTGGGGATTCTGAGGCTCTGCATCACTGTACCTTATCCTCGGGGAACACTTTGTCTGCTTTCTGCCAGGTCAGGTAGTGAACGCCCCGGAGCCGGGCCAGATCACGGTAGCAGCTTTCGTCCTGACAGTTATAGCTACGAGACACAAACGGCGCAACTTCAAACCCAAACATAGGGGGCGCTAGATTTAATCGCGATTTACAATAGTCACATAGTCATGTAAGTGATATCAGTACACCTCGTAACGGTTTCCAGCACTCTATTTAAGCTTTACTGGTTTTCCACCAGTGTGTCTCTACCCTACGTATTGAGCACATGGAGTGAACTGAAAACTGGCAGATTTTTCTTTCTTTTTTTTTACCAGAGAAATGTTAAATATAATAAATACATGACAATAAATAAAAACAAAATAATCAGCAGAAGTTGTGTGTGACTCGTGGCATACAGCTCGAAGATGACGGCCCAGTCCGGGAGGAAGAGCAGGTGTGTGAGGCCAGCCCCGTGCATCCCAATAAAGATATCCGAGTTATGGGTCACCCTGATCTGCTCCAGGAATGGCATATCTCTGCAACACACACACACACACGCAGACGGAGAAATACCCAAAAAGACGTGCAATCAATCAGCTGTCTGTCAGTCAGAGTCAAGGTGGAGATGAGAAGCAGGATGACTCTGTCACTCACTTGTACTTGTAATCCACCAGCTTGACCTCAAATAAAGCCACAGTCTTCAGGGCATTTATGAGCTACACACACACACACACACACACACACACACACACACACACACACACACACGCAAACAGATCAGGAGGTGATTAATGAGAACTGACTGTCTTATGGACAGAAGCCAAAGTAAATCAGGGATTTATTCCAAGAGCCAACTGCAAATAAGAGTTTAAATGCACAGTTAAGGAACTGGAGTGATAAATCAATGAGAGCGAGACAGAGACAGATCGAGATACGGCGTGCGTGCGAGTGAGTGAGAGTGTGTGTGTGTGTGTGTGTGTGTGTGCATGCTCTTTCTCTCACCTCTTGCTGGTTTAATATCCTGCGATACGCCGTGCTTCTGGCCAGCAGTGTGACCCGGATTCGGTCCTCCTGCAACGTAACACAGCGTTTTTTTTTTTTTTACTGAACCTTAAATGACCCTTTTGTCCACACAGTTATTCAACGACTCGACACCATCGATCAAAATATTTTTGATTAATTATATGTCAATGACCTTTTTTTTTATCCCCCTCGTTTCTAAACATTCCAATTGTTCAGGATAGAAATATAATAATCAGGAACGTAACATGATCCTAGTAATCCATCATGATTGACTCCATGTTTATTTTCACTCTCTCTTATCTAAATCTCCTGTTAGGCTCGGGGAACGATGCGGCCCACTCTGAAGATCTAACACCAGGCGAGTTTTGTTGTCCAGCACTGACCTCTTGTGGCTATTCTGCGGCAGCACACTTGAATTGATGTGCAGCTGTGAGATATTTTTTGTTTAAAAGTTAATTTATGTGATTATCGATTATTTTGACGTGTCATGGAGAAGTGTCACAGGATGCTCCATAATGAATATTGTCCACTCTGACAAAGACCATTGCACAAGATAGAGAGAGACAGATAGAAGCAAGGGCAGATGGATGGAATGATCCATGGATGGATGTACAAATATATTGTTGGAAGCTTAAGTCAATTAATGGATGGATGGATGGATGGATAGGAGGATGGATAGAGGGATCGATGAACTACAGGAAGATGAAATGGATGAATATCAGGATGCAAACTTAAGTTTAATCGATGGTTGGAAGGATGGCGGGACGGTTAGATAAGTCAGACAATGAATGAATGGATGAGTAAATGGACTGATTGAAACTTGAGTTGATCATTGGATGGATGGATGGATGGATGGATGGAAGTCAGATGAAAGATTGAGTTGATCAGTGGATGGATGAATAATGGATTGATGGATGGGTGGAAGGATGGACAGAAGCTTGAGTCAACCAATGGATGGATACATGAAAGCTGGATGGTTGAAAGCATGGATCAAAGAATAGATGGAAGGCCTCCAAGTGGCGCAGTGGTAAAGTGCTCGCCCTATCATCCGAAGATCACGAGTTTGATTCCCAGGTGATACTGTAACCTCTCGCAGCCGGAGGCCTAGCAAGAGCTGATTGGACGAGTTCTCTCAGAGGGGAGGGATGAGAGGTACTTGGTGCTCTCACATTAATTACAGCTCTATAGCCAATCAGGGGCGTCTGTGAGCTCACGCAAGCAAAGGAGCAGATAGCGCTGTCTCTCCGAGTGTGTTATACCGGACCCAATGAAAAGATGCAGTCGGCTTGCGTCACATGATTTGGAGGAAACACGTGATAGTCTTCGGCCTTCAGCCTTAGACACGACTAGATTAGGGAGAAAATCTGGGAAAAATCTAACTAAAAATACATTTTAAACATTTTTAACGAGTGGATGGAAGAGTGAGTTGACAATGACTGGATGGAAAATGGTTGGAAGCTTAAATCAACCAATGGATGGATGGATGGATGGATAGAAGCTTAAGTTGACAATGGAAGGATGGATGATGGAGGGATGGATGGATGGATGGATGGAAGTTTAAATCAACCTATGGATGGATGGATGAATGGATGATCACATGCATGCAAGTTTGATTCAGACAATGGATGAATGGTAGGGTCAATGGATTGATTGAAGTTTGAGTTGACCAGTGGATGCTAGATAGATGAATGAAAGCCTGACTTGACCAATTGATGGATGGATGGATGGATGCCTTGATTCAACCAGTGGAAGGATGGATGAAAGCTGGAAGGGTGGATGAATGTATGGAAAATTGGATGGAAGCTTGAGTCAGTGGATGGATGAAAGTTTGATTCAGTCAATGGATGGATGGATGGACGGATAAAAGCTTGAACCTATGGCTTGAACCTAAGCCTGAACCTATCCTATGACTGGATGGATGGATAGATGAGTTGATGGAAGTTTGAGTTGACCAATAGACAGATGGAAGTTTGATATTTGTTGGATGGATTGGTGGATAGATCCTTAATTCCCTTTATTGCACTCTGTGTGTATGTGTGTGTGTGTGTGTGTGTGTTACCTGGGGTCCTTCCTGTGGGATGTTGAGTCGATGAAGGACATGCTGAGAAAATGCTCTGAACATCCCCTCACTGTGGCAGTTTGAGATCTGTCAATCACACACACACACACACACACACACACACACACACACACACACACACACTTCAATCTTCTGCGCCTACACTCATGTTTCAAACACATTACCTCTAAATCAGTTGTAGATTCAACTCAGATGCTCATGGCCATGAATATAAAAACCCTTCCCCCCGCCCCCAGTAGAGACAGAAGCATCGGGACACTTCACGTGCGCAAGGTAACGACAAACACTTCATGCTTAAAGGCCCAAAAAACCTATACATCAACAAACAGCTGTGTATATGTAGAGCACACACAGATGAGAGTGAAGCAGAGCAAATCTCAAAGCCATGACTTTAATACATATAAAACAAACACAATTCTGGTGATTTGTGATTCAGACGTTCCAGGGTGTGTGATGTCAATCCACACAGATGAGATGAGATTTCTTCCTTTAAGCATTTTTAACGGGTTCTCACCAGGGGTGTGTTGTAGAAGAGGCCGTATCTCATCCGCGGTAGCAGCGAGAAAAACGCATCCCTGAAACACACCTGTGATGAAAAACAGACATTAAAAACATCATCAGCCCTGAACACAAAGCACTCCAACCACTCGCTGAGAAAGTTGTTTTAGTGACACACACGGCCCGGTTAAAACATCCTGCGTTTCTTATGTTTTATTTCCTGATTGATGAGCAAGAGGTGAGAGAAATTATTCATCATAATCATTATTATTACCTCTGACCTAAAAGAAAACAAAAAACATAGTCCATGCGGAACTTCTCACTCTCAGATCTGTCAATATTAAACGAGTGCTTTGTTAAACGGAGAAAATCTCGGACAGTAAAGCTGTTAAACCTATAGATAAAATACTCAGAGATTCACTAAACACTAAATAATAAATAATTCTCAGTTCACGCTTGTCTGTTTCTTGGTTAGATTTTAAAAACAGGAGTCGATTTAAACAGAAATGGAGGATGAATGGATGGATGGATGGATGGAGAGGATGTGGGATGATGTATGGATGGATGGATGGATGGATGGATGGATGGATGGATGTGGGAGGGAGGATGGATGAAGGGGCTGTGGGAGGAGGGATGGATGGATGGATGGATGGACAGGCTGTGGGAGTAGGGATGGATGGATGGACAGGTTGGTTCTCAAATGGACATGGGTTTTATTGGATAACTGGAGCTGACAGTAGGTGAAGGGATCAGTGAAGAGACAGACAGATAGATGAATGGACATTTATTTTGACCCTCTAGCTGGTGTTCTGGATGGATCTATGGATGGATGGATGGATGAGATGGATAGATGAATGGATAAGAGGATGGACAGATGAGATTGGCTAAAGGATAAATAGATGGATTGATGATGGATGAATGGATAAATAGAGAGGATGGATGGATACATGGATGGATGGAGAGGCTGTGGGAGGATGGATGGATATATCGCTGGATGTATGCATGGATGGAGAGGCTGTGGGACGATAGAAGGCTGGATGGATGGATGGATGGATGGATGGATGGATAGAGAGGCTGTGGGAGGGAGGATGATTGGATGGATGGAAGGATGGATGGAAGGATGGATGAAGGGGCTATGGGAGGATGGATGCATGGATGGATGAATGGATGGATGGAGAGGCAATGGGAGAATGGATGGATGAAGGGGCTGTGGGAGGATGGATGGTTGGATGGATTGATGGATGGATGAATGGATGGACAGGCTGTGGGAGAATGGATGGATGGATGAAGTGGATGTGGGAGGATGGATGGGGGGGGGGGGGTGAATACATCCAACCCAAAAGAGACCCGAGTCAAGAGAGTGTGGGATTGGGTTACACATATCGATCTTTTTATTTTATTTTTTCTCTTTTGAACTAGATACATTAGTGAACTTAATGCCGTCATAATTTCAAATAAACTGTCCTGTTGCAAAGTCTTAACAAGAC
Source organism: Clariallabes teugelsi (assembly GCA_030014215.1). NCBI lineage: Eukaryota > Metazoa > Chordata > Actinopteri > Siluriformes > Clariidae > Clariallabes > Clariallabes teugelsi. The sequence continues at coordinate 20,653,432 of JAQMYG010000016.1, forward strand.
GCACTAACAGGATAACAAAGTTAAGGAGTCATTTCCAATTTCCGTCTCTTTTTTTTTTTTTTTTTTTACGTCACGCTTTAGGAAAAAGAAAAAAAAGAAAGAAAGAATAATTTTTTGGGGGGGATTTCAGTACGGGTTTTTTTTTTTTTTTTAACTTTTTTTTTCATCTGTAAATATTTTTGTTTGTCTTTTTATTTTTTTTAATGGACACCATCTGTAGTTTTAGGGATTATGAAACCTGGAACGACTAACCAAAAACAGCAACAAATTATTTTTTTTAAAAATCAGCCCACTAAGCAGAAAAAAAAAAAGATACACAGACTCGTGTTGATGTTTCGTATGAGACAAACTCAACTCCTCTCTCTCTCTCTCTCTCTCTCTCCGTTTTCACACCACAAAACCGCAGGCTGTTCGAGGCAGCTTAGAAATCTCTTACATCTGGAGGAACCATAAGTCATGGGATTTGGTCTGACAGCCATGACAGGCGGAGGGGCGGCCAGAAACAACTGTCTCCTATGTAGTGCTATTTGCGCGGAGGCAGGAGAGGAGGAGCAGGAGCAGGACCACATCCTTCTCCGGAAGATTGGAGGAGCGGAAGCCCTTTTATTCTCTCGCCAGCTGCTCCGTGAATAGGCCCTAAATATTATATAGACAGTAGCTATCGCTTCCAAAGACAGAAATTCCCGGCCGTCTGCTCTAGAAGCTGCCGAGCACATGAGGGCTGGTTGTTCGAGGGTAGCGGGGGTCACGCTCGCGGCCCGCTCGTCCGCATGAAGATTTCTCACGTGTCGGCTCGAGATTTATAGCTGGAGCTGCGTGGATATGATACCATCGTGTTTATGTTTACAGGGATCAAGTGAAAAAAAGATTAAATTTACAGCCACGCTGCGAAGGTGCAGTTCGCCGTCCCTTGTTTTTAAGAAGCACAACCTTAGAACTTCTCAGAACAACAACAACAACAACAACAACGACAAAAAGAAAAGAAAAAAAAACCTTCGCTGGGTGAAGCTCAGAGACGGTGTGGACTCCCTGATGGATGACGTTAAGGGAGTTTGTGGAGGTAGAGTTACTCCACACCTTCGCCTCCTCTCTGATCTTCTCTCGCTCTTTCTCCACCCCTCCTCCCCCCCCCACTCCAGCCGGTGCCCAGACGCTGACCCCTCGAGCCACGAGAGAATCCAGAGCGAGAACCGCGCACCACACAGGCTGAGCACTTTACCAGCACTGCCATTCACACACACACTCACACACACACACACACACATTTAAAGAGAAAGATAGAGCTTGTGTATGGAGTGTATGGTGTGTGTAGGAGAAAGCAATAACACAGCAGCCTTAAGTTCCAGCGGTGATGTCATGCACATATTTGTTTCCGCTGAGTTCTTTGGCCTCGGCAGAGCCAGAAAAGCTGGTGTCATGTGCTGAGTCTCGTGTCTTAGCTAACCGTGGTTTAACAAGCCGCCTGGAGGAAGAGACGCAGACGGGGGAAGGTGACGCAAGAAGCCAGTATCAGCACTATGAAACCCAAGCCGCTGAATCACCCCAGTACAAGAGAAAATCCCCGGAAACCAAAATAAACCCGGATCCCAGATTATCCCCAGCCGTACAGTACGTTCTCTCGGCCATGTTTATTTTTGAGCACAATCGGACAGGCTGGTTATTTAACGTGGGAGTCACCATCAGGCGAAGGTGTACCAACTGAAAGGGGTTTTTTTTTTGCAGATTTTGTGCCTACATGGTTTTGACAGCTCTTGTTTCGGAAAGTCTGGCAGTTTTATATACGGACCTGCTGAACCTCGTCTCAGGTTTTGACGAGGGAACCGAAACACACCGTTCTAAACACGGAACTCGCAACACGGAAACACCTGCATTCTTCAAACGGTGAATATTTAAATACGCCGTACAGAAATATGACGGGGAAAAAAAAAATAATCATATTGTTTGTAAAGTGATTTTTCGGGCAAAATGTTGAAAATAAATGATCAATTGAAAGTAAGAAACTAAATGTAGACTTTTTTCTTTTAAGAATAAAGTGGCAGAGTAAATTTAAACAAATGAAATACTACCGCACTAATAATAATAATAATAATAATAATAACCTTAGAATAGATTATTGGTTACAAATTTAAAAAACAGAATTTTAGGTCACATGTCTGATCCAGAAGGTGTTTTATTACAGTTTGGATAAAATTGTGTTAAAAATATCATATTTATACAGGACCAGCATTAAAAGTTTGGATTTATTTTCCACATTCTAGAACAATACTGATTTTTTTTTTCTTTTTTCAAAACAATGGAATAACACATACGGCATTAGGTAATTATGTAACAACAACAATAACAGTCAGTTGTTATTTGAAGACGTGAAGGTCAGCCGTCCTGGAGCAGTTCCTGCAAGAACAGTATTGTGTCGAGTGCATTTGCAAAACCCATCAAGCTCCATGATGAAACTGTCTCAAAAACAAGACCCCAACTTAGTTTAGACGTTCATTTAGAGAAATCACCAATTAACAACCAGCAGCTCAGATTAGAGCCGTTATGAAGCTTCACAGAGCAGAAGTAGCAGATATACATCTCAATATCAACTGTTCAAAGGAGATTGTTGTGTATTTTGGATAAACGCCTTCAGTATATTTCTTTACAGTATAGAAAAAAATAAACATCAGGAACGACCGTGTCTTCGTCTGAGTGGTAGTGTGTATACTGTTTATAAAAATCCCTAAAACCATAAAACATCCAGACATCTGCAAAGAAAAACAGGAGAAAAAAAGAAAAAGAAAAAACGCTCATTACATGTCAGAAACACCAGCATCCACATGTTCGTTTGTTTTTCAAAAGGGGAAAAAAATATAGTTGCACTTAAGCTCTTAATCTAATATGAAAAATGTCAGATTAAAACCAAATACATATGTTCATCATTATGGGGGAATACGGTGGTGCTTTTTAAGTCATGAGAATTGTTTACAATCAATTAACTAATTAGGAATAAAACAGAGTCTCGTCACACTCGTCACTCGGGACACTGTGACTGTGAGGGTTGATATTCTGGAGGCCAGAGATAAGAACGGAAACAGCAGGAAGATATCCTGTACTGTATAATCACTGATACGTTCCAAAAGCCTCCCTTTTCACACTCCCTACTGCGACGATGAAGAATAGACACACACATGGCAAAGATGTTTCAGAAAACTAACACGGTCTCTCCGTTTTTTTCTTAATTCCAGCCTCCTCCCTTCATGCATGTGTTCTTCTTTCTCGTTGCTCCAGATACATCCAGCTGGGACGGAAGGTTACGTACATCATAAAACCCTGCTTTAATTCGGCGTCAGATATGCTAGCAGCCGAGTGAGAAAGTGAAGTCTCGGCTCTTGATTTATGTTCGATACGCTGCATTTTTTCCTGCTCATGCTAAGAACAGCTGCAAGGCAAATGAAAGCGAGGGGGGGGAGAAAGAAATGGGATGGGGTGGAGGTGGAGGAAAAGGCATTTGCTCTGCTCGGGTATATTCTGCTACCGCTGCATCCCCCCATTTCTCTCTCTCTTTCTGTCCCAGTCTCTCAGTCTCTGTCTCTCTTCCCCCCCTCCTGAGTTTAGCATGTTGGCTCACGTCACCTGAATGCACTGTGCACGCCATAACTCTGCTCCGGCCTCTCCATCTTCTTCCCCGCACCACGATATTAACTGTGGCATTTCCAAGAAAGATTCCTTCTAATAAAATGACTCGAGTAAATAAATAAACAAATCGGTGAAATATTTATGCAGTGCGCCATGTCAGAAAAGCTTCGCCGGTGGAGAGCGTGTAGTCGAGCCTAGCCGAGTCGAGCCGAGCCGAGCGTCTCCACGGGTTGGACTTATCGTTGATATCTGAAGGCTCGAGATGATTTCCGCTTCACTGCTTCAGATCTTCACTGACCATCAGAGCATCAATCGTAAAGTTCAGGAAGGTATATATATATAATATGTATGTACTGTACATGTGTACACGTTCAGAGAGCCAGCTAAGATCATGGCCGGGCTGTGAATTCGTAAAACAATGGCAGGGACCCTGCTGTTCGAGTGTTGCAGAGCACCAGATGAGTAAGTGATTGAGAGCGCTGGCTGAGTAATAGTCTGGAGCGCAGCAGGAGGGCGCGCACAGCCAGGCCGCTGAAGCCGCCATTAGGACAAAATCACTCGGATGAAAATGGTCGATTCTGCATGCACCTCTCCATCCTCCCTGCGCCACCGCCGCCGCCGCGAACATCGCAGCTGTCAAACCGTTGTGCATTATAATAATAACGAGTGCTTCTCTCCGGCCGCCGTTTGATTGCGATATTTATTTGTTGAATTATGTCGATTATTATGTATGTGTCTGGATAGGAAAAAAAAAAAAAAAAGGCGAGAGAAAATGGCAGCGAGCGAGGAAGAAAGCAGCCATGCTAATGTTAATGGCAGCGCTGGGAGCAGAACAGCTAGTGGTACGAGGCTAATGCGCGAGTCAGGAGAGTGAGCAAGAGAGAGAGAGAGAGAGAGAGACGTAAAGAGAGAGAGAAAGAGGTCATAAAATAATGCAGACCTACATCTTTTAGTCATCACCCTGCCATCTGAACTCAACGTTGTGTACACAATCACCTAAATGTGTTAGAGTCGTAATCACGAAGAGCACAACACGGCCAGGCTTTTAAGCCCCGGCTCGACGTACACAAACACACACGCGGCTAACATTTTCAGCAAGCCGCTCACGTTTCCAACAGAGTTCACTAATACACCGTGTCGAAAACAATAACAACTGTAACAATTTTTTTTTGTTTTTTTTTACAAGAATTATCTCTGGCTGAGAGTTTGATATTTAACCAGATCCTCCACGGATCTACACCGTGAGCTTATTCCTATTATACACAAGTTTAAATGAGGTGAATAAGTTTTGCTAGCGTATTAGCTAGCATTATTAACTAGCATTCATTTTGCTAATAGTAGTAATAATAGTCAAACCTTTGCAATCGTCGCCTTGAACATCCAGGGTCGAGGGTTTGAATCCCACCATGCATTTGTGTGTTCTCCCTGTGCTTGGTCAGTTTCCTCCAAAGACAAATGGAGTGTCTGTCCAAGATGCACGCCAATTTTTGCCCCCAGCAACCGTATACAGGAAAAGTGTTATAGAAGGTGAAAGAATGAATGAATAATCTCCTTAAACATGAAACGCGACATTGTCCGCACCGAGTCTCACTTCCAGTGAAGCAGAATGTTCTTCTAGGAATTTAGCTGATTTAGGCGACCAAGAATAGAATCAACAGTAATAAATCTGCTCTCTCTCTCGGTGTGTCTCTCTGTCTCTTACTTCCTCTTTCTCAGGGTCTGTGAGGATCACTTCATCTCCACCCTGAGATACAGGGCAAGCAGCACAACCAACCAGGGCAGGGCCGTGAGAGAAGCCGATGGAGGGCACGTCGGCAGCGTCCAGGCGCTCTGAAGGCCGAGATCTAACACGCCGAGGAACTGAACGATCACCTCCGGGCACATGGTCCAGCTCACAGCTCGTCTGGGACACCGTGGTCTTTATTTCGAAAAATAAACCACAACTCAAGGGTGTTGTAGGGTATCTACTAATGATTTCTGAATCATGGCTCTTCAGTCGATTAGAAATAATCACCTGAGTTATGGCGAGCTTATAATAAGCATCATCTTAGTATCTATTACCCGAGTGATGAATAAGAGGCCGCTAAATATACGGTATATCACAAAGGAATATGTATACAAACGAGGAATTTATTTTTTCTTTCTAATCAAGCAGCGGTCGATTGATAAACCTCCTGCCGCAAAACGAATTGTTTATCGCCGCGATGCTTTTGTCCTCGCTAATGATTTCGACCGCTCGTTCATTAATAATTTTGACTGAGGTGCGTCTCGGAGGCGATCGATAGCCTGATCATACTTTAGTTTCAATCTTGACTCGGAGCCGAGCGCTGAGAGCGAGGACTAACAGCTTGTCTTCTGTTTGGACATCAATACCACAGAGTGCCTCAGCTCGAGGAGCGAGAGACAGATCACGGGGCAAATACAATACAATCCCACTTAATTATCTCGCATGGATTATTAGCGTTATTAGTAAATGGAAAGCAAAAAAATATTTAATTCTGCCATGAAGTCATACTCATGCGTGATCTTTTTAAAGTGTTTTTCAAGCGCCAGTGGACTTGGGATAATTTAATTACGCCGCTGTGTTCTATAACAGAGAAGAACGGCGGGATCCATTTGCCCCGACTGCCTCCATCTTTGATTAACGTAATTAAAAGACTGACTGAAAAGGCCATTATTAGCGCTCTAAAAGCATGGCAAAACACTCGCGCTGTAATCCAAGATCTTTCAGTCGCTCAGACTGCGATTGATTGGGCTGTAACTGAGAACTTGTTTATGGCACGGGAGGCAATACTTAACAGAAATGTTGACATTAACCCTCTATAATTATCGCATTGATGAGCATCGGAGTCTGATGTCGATTCCAGTCAGTGGAACTGATGAGGGGAGCGTTCGATCATGAGCATGCTCGGTCATCCAGTACCGCAGTTCTGCTTCGCCACACTCAAAAACCCAAATCGCTGCATTTCCTGTATGTTAATGCTAACATTGTTGTGTTTTTTTTTTTGTTTTTTTTTGTTTTTTTTCTGACCATGAGACATTTAGGTGAATCAGTAAGCTGAAACGCACCTTCCGAATTAGCCGCGCAAGCTGTTTTCCATTGGCTCCTGACCCTCCGGAACATTCCGGAGAATCTGCAGGCCTCCGCTGATTACAGTTCCATGAGACCGTAAATTAAACAAACAGGATTCATATCTGCGCCGTAATTTAACAGGAATCCACATTTCAGAGACACCTCGGCTCTGGAGCACGACGATCCATCACTTCGGAGCGGAGGAGTCGTTCTGCGGTGCGCGCCGACATGTGCGCCGCTTATGTGGTATTTTCCACTAATACATTTCCATTATGAGGTAATGGGCCTAATCGGCATTGTGCTGTGTAGTTTGCAGAAAGCGATGTTGTGCTTGGCTTTTTAACCTCGTCGACTGGCGAGGAGACGACTTCGCCTCACGAGCGCTCGCGACGGACACTCCTTTTTGGCTAATCGCTACGACGAGGCCGCTCATAAATCCGGGATCTTCTGGGAGAGCCTTCCGAGCTACTTGCTCATTCCTGGTTAAGATGGCGGGTTTTCAGGAATCGGCTGCTGAAACGTCGTGCTATTTTTAATCCCTGTGAATTCGATTTGTGGAGGCGTTCTATACAAAACATTTTTAGGCTATTACTGTGTGTTATAGGTGAAAAAAAGAAATGAGTATAAGGATAAATAACGGTGGGTAAATCCTGCTGTCCGATTGATTCAGATTCATCGTGTACTGTTCGTGAACGGAACAAATGAAACACTTAAGGCAAGAAGACCCTGCAGCCTTATAGAGCAGGTAGGAGTGAAATCAATAGAAATAAGACACCACACACAGATACTTTAACTTCGACATGGAAAGGGAAGGAAATAAATGTCTGTAGTGAAACAATGGCTAGAGTTTACACTCACTTTTTCCTTATGGAATAACCATGACTGGGATAGGGGCGGCTGGATTACAGCGGGCAACACTGGAGGATCGCTGTAACATAGATGGAAAGACTGTGCGATGTTGTTTTAAAAGTTAGATCGACTTTGATAAAATGACGTTGAGATAACGTTGAATAAACAACACAAATACGACGTTGGTGGCTTAATCGTTAGCGCTGTCACCTTGCATCTCTAGAGTCCGGGTTCGATTCTCTGCCAGGTTCGATTCCCATCTCTGTGTGCATGGAGTTTGCATGTTATCCCCGTCCTTGCTGGGTTTCCTCCCAAAGACATGCAAATTAGTTTATTGGCGTGATGGATTGGCACCCAGTCCAGGATGTACCACGCCTTGTGCCCTAAGTCTCATGGGATAGGCTCCAGCCTCAACAGCGTGCCCCCTAGTCGTCCAGTTTAGCTCGAGTATCACTAAGGTCATCAGTTTGGTATTAATATTGTTTTGTATTTTTATTTTTGAGGGCATTTGTTCAACGTGATCCCATCGTCAGTGTTGTTCCAACGTCGTCTCAATGTCCACAACTTTGCCAATTTAATGTTCACATACTGTAATGTTTCTGCTGGGGCAGGAGTTTGTTAGTATAAAAAGTGACATTTTATCTCTCTCTCATTCTCTATAGCGCTTATCATCCTAATCCAATCTATCCCAGGGCAGACAAGTACACACACAGTCACTCACACACTACGGGCAACTTGGGGACGCCAATTAGCCTTCTTTGCATGTCTTTGGACTGTGGGAGGAAACCGGAGTACCCGGAGGAAACCCGGTGAGCACGGGGAGAACATGGTGAGTCCCCGCACACAGACCCAAGCGAGGAATCGAACCCTTGGCTACAAACCACCTGGGTGAAAGATGGCATTGATCATTTATAGATCAAATTCAAAAGGACTAAATAAAATTTCAAATTTCAGTCTTAAGTAGACCACCCCTTGAATGCTGTTAGTGACCAAACCAAATCGTTTCATGTTACTAAAATAGGACTTGAACCTCAGCTTGACATGACAATTTTATTCGCACCACCAACCACATGTGATACTTTTATAGCTACAAAGCCATAAGCAGAGATATACCACGGAAATGCCCTCAAACCCCAAACCGATGGCCGGCGCGGACACGCGAGCCGAGGAGACAACGAGCTCGAATGTTTATAGTCTACTTTTAACTTCTCTCTCCTGCTATAATCTCTCGCGGAGTATCAAAGCAGAGCGCATCATCTCCAGCAGCAACACAGCACTCAAATCCTGCTAGACAGCCTGGGCTTTGTAGGTAGGCTTTCTCCTTCATCCATAGCCTTTGTCATACATATAAACACGGACACACACACACACACACATACATACAGTACACCACACACGTGCCCCTTCTACTGCGCTGTCTCGTCAGGGGTTACGTTTCAAGCTCCTGGTTCCTGGCTCTCAGTGTTCATATCTGAGCTCCGGAGACTATCCAGCTTCATCTTCTTTACGGGTCTCTGCGTTTTTTTGCGGACCCTGTTTAACCCAGCCGGGGCTTTATCATGTTTTTGTTCATCGTGGACATTCCATGAGATGGAGGTTCTCTCTCTCTCTAACACTGAGATCTCTTTAAGATGTTCAGATCTCTTTAAACCTCCCACACTGGACCGTGTGGAGCAGCTCGGGCCAAACCATGCCCCGTGATTGAGGATGTCAGGATTTATTATGTTTAAGATGCGGGAAAGTTTTTCTGAATTTATATCCTCAGATTTACGGAGAACGGGCCCTGACTTCGGGAGCGAGCGGCGTTAGTGTAAGCGGAAGCGTTAATGAATTTGCTTTAATCAAACATCAAGTTGAGATGTCTACAGTAGCTGTGAGAAAGTCTGTCCAACAGATGAGACAGAAAAAAAAAAAATATATATATATATATATATATATCACGGTGTAATGAGAATGTTATAAAACAGTTCATTAGCAAAGAATACCGATTACAAGTCCAGGGGAAAAGACGCAACGGTAAACAGGACATTACGGTCATCACTAATCTGCGTTATGACTGAAAGAAAATATGATGTGAGCTGTGTTTCATTTCATATTGAAAAAAAAAAAAAGCGAAGGTAAATCTTTACATTTAATGCCTAAAGCCGCGTCCTAGTAAACCCTATGCATGCGTTATTGATTTTTCCATCACTCCACAGTATATGCTTTCTATCTCCACGGTGTTCATTATCCCACGTTAGACATTACTGGCGTAGATAAGATCCCCGCCTACTCTCTCTCTCTCTCTCTCTCGCTATATATCTCTATATTCCTTCTTTTCTGGATGAAACAATAAAGCGTAAACCTACCGTACACCCGTCTGATGTTCGTTACACCAGGTTGTGCAATCAATGCCCTTTTGATTTACACTTTCACACGTTACCTGTCAATGAGTGCCATGTTCAGACGTTGTAGCTGTAATTATTTTAATACACACACACACACACCACACAGATGTACACCTTGTTGTGAGTGAAGGTGTCATGCGCATGCTATACGTCTGCATCTCTGCTCGCTCCAGTGAACCCAGCTCTCATCAGAGTCCAGCTTGAAAGTCATTGCAGCAGCAATAAATGCTTCATATTCCTATTTATTGCCTCCCAGACGCTCCTGCTTTATTGGGGCCACCCTCATGAATAGGGAAGGGGATGAGACGGGGCCGTGCAAGAACAAAAACAACAACAACACAAAGATCAGAGAGAGAAAGAGATGATAAAAATATTGCACTAAAGGATCTAGAGTTAGACACGTAACATATTGTTATAAACTCAGAGTCAGAGTTAAATCAATTCAGATAGGGAAGGTGTTGTAGCTACTATGTACATTGTAAATAATTTCTGTACAAAGCAAATGTAGGTGTAATTGTTATAGATGTTTAATTCAGCGGATGAAGAATGAATGAATGAATGAATGTGACGTATAAACGCGTGTGTTAGAGAGTTTTTAACCCAGGAACGTCCCGAGTACATTATGATCATGTGACCTACTGTACTATACAGTACGTCAAGCACAAACTGCTTGGCCACGCCCCTTACAAGGAGCACTTAGAATGATTTTTTTTGCAAAAATTCCACTTATATTATATAATATTAATGATATATACTGACATAGAAATGATGACAAAATCATGTATGTATGGTCATATTATATAAGATTATATTATATTATCTCTTTATATATCAGCCAGAAAAATGTATACACACTTCAGGGAAAGAGAAATAGCATGATGTATATTATATGAATATAATATTAATAATATTATCATAATATTATCATATAGATCAATAAATGATGTATAGCAATACATTTAGTATTAAAATATTTATACAAGTTTATCTCTTCCTGAAGTGTGTATAAATTTTTTTTGGCTGATATATAAATCAGATGTATATAAACAATTAGATTAAATCTTTTCATATATACTGCTCAAAAAAAATAAAGGGAACACTTAGTCCCGGTTTGACTTGAGCCATGCATACACATATGAGAGGAGTTCAAGTCAAACCGGGACTAAGTGTTCCCTTTAGTTTTTTTTTAGAAGTATATACAGTATAATTGTTAGTTTTCA